>JAJGQC010000119.1:0-25000 GCA_021014325.1 Plazaster borealis
ACAGCTTGTTGACATAAAGTTGAAATAAATAATAATAATACTGATGACGTCACGATTTGTTTACCGTGTGCTGAAGTGCTGTAACTGGGTAATATTAATAATATGCAGCATTCTTCCAAAGTATTTTCAACCAAATTTTGGAAGTTTGACCTATAAGCACACATTAGGGGAAAGCTCCATTAAAGAATTTCTGAGTTTGGCCACAAAAACTCTGAAAGTATACATCCTTTTCACCAGTGGGTATGTTTACATTGAATTACTTGGCTCATTAAACTTAATGGATGAGCAGTTAATCTGCCTGGGGCAGTCAACAGCACTACTGTTTTGTGCATGATTCAATTAAGTCCACTATTTGGAAAAGGAATTACATGGAGATAACAGGTGTTAGTTGTCAGATGAAAAGGATGAGTTATTCTAGCCTCTTTCTTTAATGGAGCTTTCTGTATGGAGTAATACACTCAAGTAGGCACCCACCCATGTCAACTGAGTTTCCGTACTCCAAGTCATGGACAACAGATCCTGGTGAGGAGGAGCTGCTGCTAAGTGTGACACCACCCGTCCTGTCATGGGACATCTACAAGGACAAAAGGACACAACATTATTTTGTTTCAGCGTGAAACTTGAGGCTTTATGCTTCTTCTCACCCATACACTCTTGCTTTGCTGAGCCAATTCCAACAGCTTTTATTTCACGTACTGCATCTCTTTGGAACTCCTTGCCTGGTGCATGTTTCCCTCCATCCTACAATCTAGACTGTTTTTAAGAGGAATATCAATTCCTACCTTCAGCTCCCCGAGTTATTTTCATTTTAAATATTTTCTTCTTGTAGCCCCTTACCAAGAGTCGCTTTATATAGCCTTGTTTGGGGCAAACTTGCATAAAATACAAACAAAAATAAAAAACAAATAAAAAAAAACCTGCCACAACAACAACAGACAAAAGGAGTCTACTTTACATAGAAACAACAGATGGTGGATTCGAACCCACATCAAACACATACATTTAGAAATGTTCTAGGGTGGTGGACTAGCGGTCTAAGGTTGTGGTCTCATGTTCTGTAATTTACAGAATTTGGGTTCAAATCCTGGCCTGGTCAGCCGCGACAACTTGTGTCCTTGAGCAAGGCGCTTTATCATAATTGCTTCTCTCCACCCAGGACTACAAATGGGTACCGGCAAGAGCTGGAGAGTTACCTGCGATGGACTAGCATCCTGTCCAGGGGGAAATCAAAATACTCTCAAGTCGTTTAATGCCAATGATCTGAAACCGCATATAAACACCGGCCCTATGAGCTTAGGACAGACTTACTACTAAAAGACGATTTATACATGTAGGGTTTACATAACAAGAATTTCCCATTAACTGAAATCTTTGAATTCTACTTACCTTATCAGCTGTTATCCATAAAAGTAGTAAAAGTAATATAAACATTCACCCTTGAACCCACTTCCCCAAGGCCAGTGATCCTGACCCACAAGAGCTACTGCTGGTGTCAAATAACCGAAATGCTGACCAGCAGAGAGAAAGTCCTACTGTTTCTTATTTGATTTCTCAATCGATATATTTGGTAAATTTTTATGATTCAAGGTTGCTTTCAAAATAACATTTAACACTTTTTCCCAAAACTTCACATTATAAACAAGAAACCTGTGAAATGTTGTAGATACTTGTGTCAGTAAACTCACAGGTAGTGAGCCACCCTAAACCACATGTTTACGCCTCAAGAACTTTTGATCAGATAAGAAAGATCCTGTTGAAAACTGCTCTTTCCCAAACCAGTGTGAGTACCAACCAGAGTTTGTCACAGGCAAACTAGGGTCTGCTTTTAATGGGTGATTCACTTAAAGGCACTGGACACGTTTGGTAGTTACTCCAAATATATATTAGCATAAAAACTTACTTGGTAATAGCAACGGAGAGTTGTTGATAGTAAAAACATTGTGAGAAACGACTCCCTCTGAAGTATCGTAGTTTTTTAGAAAGAGGTAATTTCTCACTAAATATTTGATTCTGAGAAAGACTTCAGACCTGAAGCCTTTCTCAGGCATCTGAAAGCACACAAATTTGTGCAACAAGCGTGTTTTTTCTTTCATTATTTTCTTGCAACTTCGATGACCAATTGAGCCCAAATTTTTACAGGTTTGTTATTTTATGCATATGTTGGGATACACCAAGTGAGAACACTGGTCCTTGACAATAACCAAACGTGCCTTTAATAATACCGGGCTCTTATATAGCGCTTTATCACACCCCTGGGGGCGTATCAAGGCGCTCAGTATTTTTTCCGGCAAGGTATGCGTAGCCACGTTGAAGTATGAGACCTATTCCTTTATAGCACTAAGTAATGGTTTACAAGGTGCTGTGGCGCAATATAATGCCGATCAAACCAGGAACACTGGGGCGAACCCCTTCTCTTTATGATTAGTGCACTGGGTTCTTTTACGTGCATTACACAACATATGGGACCTACGACTTTACGTCCCATCCGAAGGATGCAGAAATAATGATAAGTGTCTTGCTTAAGGACACAAGTGTCACGACCGGGACTCGAACCCACACTCTGCTGATCAGATACACCAGAGCTTGAGTCCGGTGTTCTTATACGCCCGGCCACGACACGCCACAATGAGTTCCCCACAAAAAACATGTCAATAACATTCACTTACAGTTACATAAGCTTCAACATTTTCAAAACTGCTGAACTCGCATTTGACCAAAATGCCGTTTCCAGTCCCTTGGGGATAGATGAGGAAGTAACCATCAATCGTAAACCCTGCAGCTGCGTAGTCAGAACAACTTCTAAAAGCTGCAACAACAAAAATGATGAGGGTAAATCAATATTTATCACTTAAAAGGGTCTGTATACGTTTGGTAATTACTCATTAAAGGTACACGTTTGGTAATGACTCAAAACAAATATTAGCATAAAAACTTACTTGGTAACAAGCAACAGAGAGCTGTTGATAGTATAAAACATTGTAGGAAACGACTCCCTCTAAAGTAGATAGTTTTTGAGAAAGAGGTAATTTCTCACTAAAATAATAAAAACTTCTTGCAAGAAGTTTTTATTCCCAACCTGAAAGCACACAAATTTGTACAACAAGGGTGTTTTTTCTTTCATCATTTTCTTGCAACTTCGATGACCAATTGAGCCCAAATTTTCACAGGCTTGTTATTTTATGCATATGTTGGGATACACCAAATGAGAACACTGGTCTTTGACAATTTCCAAACGTGTACGATGCCTTAACATTAATAATAATAACAATAAAAAGCATTTATGTATGCCAAAATATCCACCTAAAAAGACGCTTAAGGCGCTTAACAGATAAAAAGATATAAAACCAGAAGCCAATAAACATACCAATAAATATAAAACAACTGTAAACAAAAACAGGAATTCCATGAACTCCTACAAAACATGAAACTACTAAAAACTTAAGGCAGTCTTAAGAAGGAGGAATACAAGGGTGTCATGGCCGAGCGGTTTAGAGCATCGAATTCAAGTTCTAGTGGTTAAGTCATCGGGGTGTGGGTTCGAATCCAGGTCATGACACTTGTATCCTTGAGCAAGATACTTTACTATAATTGCTTCTCTTCACCCAGGGGTATAAATGGGTACCTGCGAGGGTAGAGGTTGATATTGCGTTTGAAAAAGCCTTCAGAGCGCCACGGCAGCTCAGGGCTGTAAACTCCCCAGGGAGCTGAGAAAGACTAAAGGAATGTTATTGGCCCAATGACCAGGGCACTGATGTAAAGCGCATTGAGACGTTATTGTAAAATGCACTATATAAGAACTAATTATTATTATCAAGAAGAACCATTTACCAAACAGTAATACACTTCATGGATGCAGACAGTGCATAATAAAATTTAGTAATAATAATAATAGTAACAATTTATATAGCACCAAATCCATCGAAAACAATGCTCCATGGCGCTTACAGAGTAACATTTAAAAAACAAAAACCCTAAAGATAAACACAAAGTCATTATCAGAAGATATGTAGTAGACACAAATATTAAAAATAAAGTAGTAATTAAACAAATGAACAGGCAAAAGTTAAACACACTGAGGACCTGGCTATTCCAAAGCCCTTAAATAATAAATAAACAGAAAAATAAAGACTGAAAGTATACAAATAATTAAAAGTATTGGTATTGTAATCTCACAATGACTGAAAATATTATACTACAACAGGTATTAAAAAGATGTGATAAAAACTTACTTGCATGGTAAGAAGTACAGCAGCTTCTGATAGTATTGAGAAACAATTCACTTTGAGGTAATGTGGTTATGGAAAAAAGAAATCAGTTTTTGTCCCCAACAAATTTAAATCTGAGAAGCGTTTCTGTCAGAATTTCTCAGATTGTGTATTCCAATTGCGGATTATTCTTCCTGCGTGGACAACCGCGCAATATCTCAAAAAACGCTACCACCTTTTGAAATGAAATTTTCACAGGTTAGTTTTATGATATATATCTACAATTATACAGGATTGAAACAAACAGTGGGCTCCAATTACCAAACGTATACAATCCTTTTAAAGAAAGGCAAACAGAAACTTGAGAAAACCCTGAGAATTCACAGGCCTGGAGAGCTATTTGATGGAAAACTAAAAACCGATATAGTTCTGACCTTTGCTGAATTCGCAGTACACACCAGTAGACGACGATTCGTCAGATGTCAAATGTACATAAAAATAGCCCGCTGTTTCATAACCGGCAAATTTCCATCCAATGCAAGTGTGGAGAGCTGGACAAAGTAAAACCAATTTAAACAAGAAATTTAGTTTTTATTACATTAAAAAAACAAGGTAATTGTGAATGACGCCATGAAATGATGATGTCATGAAATGAAGACGTCATGAAATGAAGACGTCATGAAATGAAGACGTCATGAAATGATGATGTCACCAAATTGCGCTGTCATTTTACCTTTCAACCTGAAAATATCCTTTCAACTTCCGGTTTCAACCGAAAGATAAGGTCAAATTCGAATCAAATTTGTGTAACGTTTGTTCAGTTTTTGAACACCTTCCCGATGATGTACTGTACATCAAGAGAAAATCCATTGAGTGGTTTATGAGTTCTAATTCTGTCAAGTATTAAAATTTGATTCATTATATTTCAACACCTGACGGACGTCATTGTTCTTGTGTATTGTCTTGAAAGTTGAAGTTCAATTGTTGTGCAAAACTGTTTTTTGCACAAAGTAACGATGCACTTATCTCGATTAAATATAAATTACCTATCTTCGGTTTGACAGTGCAGTCTAACAGTCAGGCTGAATTACGATAAATATATATGGCTCTGGGGGGCTGGCTCAAGTAGCCAAAAAAGCCAATCCTATTGTACATGGACAGGTTTTTTTTGTCTGTAGTATAGTCAAATCCAACACCAGTGTCAATACAGATGCATAATATTATTATTATTATTATTATAAATTAAAGCAAATTAAAGGGACACGTTGCCTTGGATCGGACGAGTTGGTAAAAAAAAAAACGTTTGTAACCATTTGGTATAAAATGCATATGGTTAGCCTAAAGACGTTATAAAAGTAGAATTCAATGATCCACACAAATATGCCTGGAAATTGCGTGGTTTTCCTTTTACTTTGCAAAATAACACGGTCGGCCATTTTGTGGAGTCAAAAACTTGACTCCACAAAATGGCCGACCGTGTTTGTTCACGATGTAAAAAGAAAACCACGCAATTTCGAGGCATTTTTGTGTGGATCATTGTATTCTACTTTTATAACATCTTTCTAACCATATGCATTTTATAACAAACGGTTACAAATGCTTTTTATAGACCAACTCGCCCGATCCAAGGCAACGTGTCCCTTTAACATTGCAAGCAAATTTTGGTGATATATTGGATCACCAGTCACAGCAATGTTAATGATATAGCAGTTTGGATTAAACCCATTTAGGCCAGCGATTGAAACGAAAAAAGTTGGGTACTCACCGATTGCTTTTCCATACAGCTCAACACGCAGGGAAGGTTTGGAACCAGTCCAGCTCTGCGGATTAATCTTTAGATACCGACCGAAAAGGGGTTCCTGCAGGTATTCCTCTGCGAACAGGTCTCCATCCCCACTATTACCAGTTAAGAGCTACATAAACAAACGTACAAATGTATTTATTTTAGTTTAGTTTTATTTGACTTGATGATTCTATTACACTTCTTCACTGGCACAACACTGCAAAAAGAAGTATACTAGGTAATAAATAGATAAATGTATATACAAAATATAATACAAACAATTTCATACATTATCTATAAAAATAACAGGGTTTTCCCTATGCACAAGCTAGCGTATCCTTAAAGGCACTGAACATGTTTGGAAATTGTCAAAGACCAGTGAAAATTTGGGCTCAATTGGTCATCGAAGTTGCAAGAAACCCTTGTTGTACAAATTTGTGTGCTTTCAGATAGGAATCAAAACTTCTTGCAGGAAGTTTTTATTATTTTGGTGAGAAATTACCTCTTTCTCAAAAACTATGTTACTTCAGAGGGAGTCGTTTCCTACAATGTTTCATACTATCAACAGCTCTCCGTTGCTTGTTACCAAGTCAGTTTTTATGCTAATATTTGTTTTGAGTCATTACCAAACGTGTACGATACCTTTAAGGGGATGCAACCTTTTTATTTAAAGTTTCAAGTTATAAACCACAAGGGAAACTGACTGGGTAGATTTTTTATTTAGAAAATGTGCACTGAACGTTGTATAGAAGTTTCAATGCACCCTCATGGATATTCAAGACATTACGTGAATTTCCCATTAATCAAAATCTCTGAATTATACTCACCAGTTTCACTTTGACTCTTATCAGCTGTTATCAGTAAAAGTAGTAAAAGTAATATAAACATTCACCCTGGAACCCACTTCCCCAAGGCCAGTGATCCTGACCCACAAGCCTACTTGCTGGTGTAACCCTAAATGCTGACGAGCAGAGAGAAAGTTCTACTGTTTCCTATTTGATTTCTCAAGATATATTTGGTCGGTTTTTATGATTCAAAGTTACTTTCATGATAGCATTTAACACCGATTCCAAATCCTTCACATTATAAACAAGAACCTGTGAAATTTTGTTGGTATTTGTGTCAGTAAACTCACAGGCAGTGACACCCTAAACCACATGTTTACGGCTCATGAACTTTTGATCAGATAAGAAAGATCGTGTTGAAAGCTGCTCTTTCCCAAACCACTGCAACCCGAGTTTGTCATATAGGCAAACTTGGGTCTGCTTTTAATGGGTGATTCACGTAATGCATCAACACCCTATAAATAATTACTAAAAAAGTACAAGACAAATAATAGTCATCATGCACCGACGTCATACCTTTTGTGCTCCATTGTAATTGTACGCGCTGTACGTCACTCCATCCCAGCTACTATACAAATAGTAACTTTCTGTGTACGAGTCTGATGACGCCCCCTGTACTATGATCTATAGAAAGTCAAATATGGAATATAAGGTACATCAAGCTTGTTCTGAATGTGACTGAACTAAGATATCAGCATATTTTTATTTCAAACTAATTTCTCTACCTTTATAATCGCTATTTTTTAAATTGTTTTTTTTTATGAGAGATCGCCTAACATCACAAGGCCGGACGGCCACTTCAAGGTGAGGGCTATCACTTAACTGATTTAGGGTATCAACCCAAATCAACTGTCACCAGGGGCACATTGCCACCTACTCCTGGGGCTGAAACAGGGTTACCCCCTTCACAGTCCGTAAGGATGTAGGCATGGGTATAATGCACTAGGATCCTGGCTGACAGAGCAGAATGCACTACCTTCCCAACTTTTTATGAAGCAATTATGGTTAAGTGCCTTGCTCAAGGGCACAAGTGTCATGACAGGGATTCGAACCCCGTCCCGCCTTGTGATGCTAGGCGATCTCTCATGAGAAAATGAAAAACTGTGCTAAGGTGTGCTAATGTATGTTGGTAAACAACATTAGCCGAAAGCTTTTTTTAAATTATATTCATAAGTGAAACAAAACTTTTATGAAAATTAGCGCAGTGAAAAGAAGGGAGGCTCCCTCATTTTTTAGACACAATTTCTAAATTACCTTTGAGACGTAAACATTTGCCTTGAAGTCTATCTGCAAGTACTGGTCTGTATCAGCAGTGCCAGCCGTCCAACCTACACAAACAACAAAATTGGAGAAGTGACTACAACAAATGTTGTTTGTTTACATTTTGGGCTAAAAAGTTGGTTTGAGTTTATCATAGATCTGGAGAACTGTTTCCACCAGCTGAAAAGCTTCAAAAATTGTGTTTGAATCTGATTTGTTTTTATATTCATTTTTTAAAATAGTGTCTTCTTCTTTCGAGTCCGTCATTTTCTCTTCAAATGTTTGGCCAGGATTGGGCACATCTCACAGCCTTCTCGTTTGCTGCTATCAGGGCCCAATTTCATGGCTCTGCTTGCCGTACGCAAAGAATCGGTGCTTACGGAAGCAGGGAATTCCGCGCTTATGTAAAGCGTATTTCACAGGTTAGCAGGGAATTTTTGCTTGTGCGCGTGCGTACTGCACGTTACTAGGCATTCTTCACTTAATACACAGCTAGCGCAGAAATTCGGCGCTTGCACAGTAAGCGGAGAATGGAGATCGTAAGCGCAGAATTCTGCGGTAACCAGAGCCATGAAATTGGGCCCAGGTCTTCGAAACAGCACTGCTCCTCAACAGCCTGGCTCAAGGGCCTGGCATTGTAGAAGGTGTGGCATAGATTGGGGTGATGTGCCACAATCGCAATTGGTGACATCATCAGTATAAATTTATTTTAATGTGGTCATTATAGCGGGACCATAACTTTCTCACATTCCCATTTTAAGGATTTGTAGCCGTGTTTTAGTGTTCTACATGTATCTTCAAATGTACCATTTCAATGTTTTTATATTGTAACATTCTAGTAATTTGGCCTGTAGGCCACGAGTGGAATGTGAATACACCAATTACCAACAAAAATATATTTTGTTTTTATGAGGCAAGCGAAATAAGCAACCTATATACTACAGACATAAATGTCATTTTTTGTCAAATTTTCGACTCCACAAAATAGCGGACCGTATGTTCCGCTGATGTTATTTCAAGAGGCAAATTTTATGATTTTGTTTACTCACTAATTACAAAACACTGTAGGTGTTTTTGTGCATGAACAGGAGTAATTCCAGACAGGTGAGTTTTGAAGACAATGTGTCCTATTCAAACCTAAACTACAGACGGACTTACCAATATTATGGTTGAGTCTCCCATATGCAGCACTTGAACCACCGTCTGTACTGGAGGCCGAAAACTGGCTATCAGCTATGCTAGAATCTTCCACTCCAAGTTCCAAGTATATGATTTTTGAGGGGGAGAAATCTGTAACAAATACACATTTGTAATGTAATCTATCGATTTATTTGGCTTGTGAATTAAAGAATATTTTACTACTTGAAATTACAAAGACAAAATAGAGTTAGCTGTTGCTGGTTTGATTGGCTGCATATTGCGCCACAGCACCTTGTAAACCATTACATAGTGCTATGCAAAGGAATAGGTCTCATACTTCAACACGTAACTCCACTTACCTTGTAGGAAAAATACTGAGTGCTTTGAGACACCCATCGGTAGTATGAAGCGCTGTATAAGAACTGCATTATTATTATTATTTATTATTACCAACCGAAAGGACCTATGGTATAAATACAAAAACATAGTTAATGGCCTGACGTTTCGACCCTAGTAGAGCCTTAAAAAGACTCTGCTAGGGTCGAAAACGTCAGGCCATTAACTATTTTTTTGCACTTATACAGTACCACAGGTCCTTTTGGTTGGTATGCAATTTGCAACAGCTTTAACCTATTTTCTTTTGTTTAGAAAGGTAAACAAGTGCGTAATGAGTACATATAATTGAGTAAAACTCAATAAAAATGGTTGCAAAGGGGACTTGTGTCTCCATGCTATGCTTATCAGGTAGGCAAATCCTGAGTGTGATAGTTTATGAGATTGGTACCTAAATAAGCTCAAAAATGAGGGTGAATTCGCCGCTATCATCACTTTTAACCCACGCGGCAGTCAACATTTTAAAGGTTTTTTTATTGTATTATCATGATACATCATTTGTAACTACATTTACACTGGGCGGCTTGTTTATCGTATTTAATTGAAGTATTATCGTAGCAGCGTATTCACAGCTCAAAATCGTAATTACTATGCTCAAATCGTGTATGGCATCTCTGTAAGTGTACCACTCACCTTGAAGTGGCCGTCCAGCCTTGTGATGTTAGG
Source organism: Plazaster borealis (assembly GCA_021014325.1). Classification (NCBI taxonomy): domain Eukaryota; kingdom Metazoa; phylum Echinodermata; class Asteroidea; order Forcipulatida; family Labidiasteridae; genus Plazaster; species Plazaster borealis. The sequence goes on from JAJGQC010000119.1 coordinate 10,293, forward strand.
CGATATCTCATTTTAAAAAAATGTTCAAATACCCTTAAGTTTTGACTAAAGCCCGGTTCATGGGCGAATGCAAATTTTGACCCCACAAATTCGCAACTCATGCGAAACATTCGCAGAAAAAACAGAGCTGTGACGTCAAATTCGCTTCACACGAAGCATTCGCAGGAAGTATGAACCGGGCTTAAGTCAAAATATTCTGACAAACAACAAAGGGACTTACTGTTCAGAAGGTATCGGATGGAGCCATCAGTGGCGAAAAACCAGCCACCAATCAAATCCGCTTCTTCGATTACAGCAGAATTAGGAGCAATACCTGAAGCAGGAAATTAAGCAAGGGAGATTAAACAAACAATTCAATCTTAGATTTGTGAATTAAGGTATTATACAGGATTGGTTAAGGATAACAAAATATCATTGTTTGATTTTAGTCTACAAGCTTACTGATTATGAAGTTCATAGTAGAACCATTTTTTTCTGTGAAATATTTCCTTCTAAAATAAATTCATATTCAAGAAAACTGTATCTGAAAACCTAAAAAGAAAAATGCGACAGCTGATTTGGGTTACAACCCAAATTAAGGATAATGTGTTTACAGGCTGAAAATTGAGCAAGGTTTTTCACTATTTTCTCCTGACTCACAGAGCGGATTAACCCCAAATTTTCTGAGGTTTGTTATTTCATGGATGTGGTTGATCACACAAAACATGAACACTATCTGTGACTATTTTGTCAGCTCTACAAATCCTGTTTAATACCTTTCACAAAATTATTTTAACCTGTCCTCAATGGGATTCCTTAGATCTTTTGGAACTGGGGGGGGGGGGTACTCACTGTTGACACAGCCAAATAGCTCTACCCTCATTGCAACAGCATTCGTGTACGTCACAGGAACAATCTTGATATATCGCACAAGGATTGAAGAAGTCAGAAAACTATCCACAACAACATCACTTGACACGCTGCCTTGAAAGACCTAGTGGGGCAAGAGAAATAAGGTTGGACTTCAAACACAACTGTCTTGAAAAACGCACTGGGAAATCTGCAGTCACACATGAAATAATTATTTTCAAAAAATGGAGGGTATACTTTTGGTAATTGTTAAAGACCAGTATCCTCACTTGGTGTATCCCAACATATGCATAAAATTACAGACCTGTGAAAATTTGGTCATTGAAGTTGCAAGAAAATAATGAAAGAAAAAAACACACCCTTGTTGCATAGGATTGTGTGCTTTCAGATGCAACCCCTTCTCTAAGCGATAAGTGTAACTGGGTTATTTTACGTGTATTACACAACACACTGGACCAACGGCCTTACGTCCCATCCGAAGGATGAAGCAATAATGTTTAAAAGTGTCTTGCTCAAGGACACAAGTGTCAAGATCGGGACTTCAACCCACACTCTGCTGATCAGAAACACCAGAGCTTGAGTCCGGTGCTCTTGACCGCTCGGCCATGACCACAAAACTATGACACTGTTAAGTTTGGGTAAATTACAAAATTTACCAGACGACAATTTTTAGCTCTTACCACATCTGTGCTGCTCTCTTGGTACGTTGTATAGCTAGCGTCATCGTAGCTATATTCAACCTTAAAAGTGGAAACCATTTGATCGTTGTTTGCCCCTCCCCGGGATTGTATTGAGATCTGTGAAACAAAGAAGAAGTAAAAAGGATAAACATTTCTTAAGCCCGGTTCATACTTGCGAATGCTTTGTGCGAAGCAAATTTGTACGTCACAGCTCTGTTTTCGCTGCGAATGTTTCGCAAGAGTTGAGCACAGGGCAACTCTTCGGAAATTGTTCGTAGCGAGTGACGTCAAAATTCGCATTCGCATGAAGTTTGGACTGGGCTTCAGTTGATGCAATCATATTGACTGATGCAAGCATACGTTACTTCAGAGGAAGTCGTTTCTCACAACGTTTTATAGTATCAACAGCTCTCCGTTGCCCGTTACCAAGTAAGTTTTTATGCTAACATATATTTTGAGTAATAACCAAACGTGTCCAGTGCTTTTAAGAAGAGAACAATCGATTCCATTGTCTCGTTGGAATACGCAGATGATTAACATTGTATAGCAGTTGGATGTTGCGTTTTGTAAGCGTTTATGTGCTAATTTGAATCAAGTCTAATCGAAATAAGAGAGTTAATGGGGGGTATTGTTTTTTCAATCAGGACAGTACTTATTTTGGAAATTATTCTCAGAACAAATAGACCCCTTATGACATCACAAGCTCAAACAGCGCCCCCACATAGGTCAAAAGAAGACCTCTCATTGGCTGAGAGTTATGCCTTGCGCATAACACACAAGTACGTACCCATTGTCTGACCTCAGAGCGATGGCAGCCAATGCAAGCGGTTTATACTACAAGTGTCAAGTAAATAATATCTCAGACCAAAAATGTTTTGTTTTATTTTTTTCCCTGAACATTATCAAAGCCGATGTAGTCTTACTTTAGTAATAGTCGTCAGGGTCTCAGTGTCAACCTTGAGCCACTGATTTGCGTCGTTGACATTCGCCACCCATCCTGCTCCGGCGGTACGGGCATCGTTTAGCCGACCGTATGCTGCGCCGTAATCCGGGTTATCGTCCTTGACAGACGATGCGCTGAGTTGATCGTCTCGTATAGAGAGTGACTCCATTCCTAAAGCTTCTACGCAAGGCTCAAAGTCTGAGGGAAAGTAGAATCGAACCAAATAAGTTTAAAAGGAGTTATTAAGGTGGAAAATTTAGTACTACTATAATGTGAAATATCTGGTATATCTCAGAGGACAATTTCTAAGAGGTGTCATGGCATAAATGAGAAAGGAATGGGCAGTTGGGAACTCTTTGGTATGGGAACTCTTTGATATGGGAACTCTTTCGTATGGAAACTCTTTGGTATGGGAACTCTTTGGTATTAGAACTCTTTGATATGGGAACTCTTTGGTATGGGAACTCTTTGGTATGGGAACTCTTTGATATGGGAACTCTTTGATATGGGAACTCTTTGATATGGGAACTCTTTGATATGGGAACTCTTTGATATGGGAACTCTTTGATATGGGAACTCTTTGATATGGGAACTCTTTGGTATGGGAACTCTTTGGTATGGGAACTCTTTGGTATGGGAACTCTTTGATATGGGAACTCTTTGATATGGGAACATTTTGGTACAGGAACTCTTTGGTTAAGGGAGGGGGGGCAGAGGGGGTGATTTGCCTGAAATTGTACACAATAAAACCATAAGTTCCAGTTTCTAGTATTGGATATTAACAGTTTTTTGGCCTTCTCTCGCCTATTTTTTTCTTTTTCTTATTGTACCGAATTTTCCACACTGTTGTTTCCGAATTTGGGAGGGCAGTTGCCCCCTACCCCCTGCCCCCCCTAGGTCATACGCCTACGTGGAAAGGTCATTCATTGTTTTTAATTGCAGTAAATTTGTAAATGGTTGCAGAAGGATAATATATCCATAGTATGAACTTACTGTGACTGTATGGCGAACAGTAAACAGTCAAATTTCCACTACCAGAGTTAACGGTGAACCAACCCCCTACGACATCATAGCTCAATTGCAGAAAGTCACAAGTTACCAGAGCTAACGAGATAAGATAGACAAACAAAAGTGTTAAAACAAAAGCAGCAAAACAAAAGCCACACAATTTTGTGTCGGCTGGTCATGTAGTTGTTGTGATTTAAAGTGAGGCTCCAAGGTCAAATATCAGTGTTGTGATTTCTTAATTTTCCAATAGATAGAGTCCTTAGGAAAATGGGGGGAAAAATACAAGTCTCTATCCTCATGTTCAAATGGTGTAAAAATGCCACTGACATGGAAAAGAAAGTCCTCTTTGGAAAGTAGGGCCTACAAGACCCCTTTTTTTTTGATGTCCGATGACTTGTTTCAAATTTCCCTCCATCAGAGTATCAGATAAAATGGCACTTTATACCGTTTTGATGTGAGGTTTGGAGACTTGCATTGTGCCGAAGTACGGTAGCAATCCTATACGGCGAGTGAACACTGGCATCAGTATTTTTAAGGTTCCAATTGAACGTTCAGCCGCAGCCGATTCAACGGAACAGTTCATGTGTACATTCTGGAATACTTATCTGATCCAATTAGAATGTTCAAAAGCCGCAAACTAGCTTGCATGAGGCGACACTATACTGAATAATGATGCCGATCGGCGATGTTCAGTTACACTTCTGAGATTTTGAGATTCCTACTGTTCCGACTTTTGGGACGTTCCCTAAACACTCTAAACTTACAAAACATTGTAATGGACTTACGCGGAGTGCATCCATACACCTCAACTCTTACTCCGATGTAATTATCCCAAGACGTTGGATAAAACCTTAGGTATCTGTATGGAGCAGGCCCCTGTATACGGCCAATTGTATCCACGGAGAATGTCTGGAACCAGAAAAAGTTATGAATTAAACTGATATTGTTTAGATGTCAGACACTTTTGCCTCCAAAAGACACATAGAAAGAGGACTAATACAACAACACACTGTTCTTTAAAGGCACTGAACACGTTTGGAAATTGTCAAAGACCAGTGTTCTCACTTGGTGTATCCCAACATATGCATAAAATAACAAGCCTGTGAAAATTTGGGCTCAATTGGTCATCGAAGTTACAAGAAAATGATGAAAGAAAAAACACCCTTGTTGTACAAATTTGTGTGCTTTCAGATTAGGAATAAAAACTTCAAGTTTTTATTATTTTAGTGAGAAATTACCTCTTTCTCAAAAACTACGTTACTTCAGAGGGAGTCGTTTCCTGCAATGTTTTATACTATCAACAGCTCTTCGTTGCTTGTTACCAAGTAAGTTTTTATGGTAATATTTGTTTTGAGTCATTACCAAACGTGTACGATACTTTTATATGTATTACGCAGGATTGTTAAGGATGAAAAACATCATTGTTTAATTTTAGTCTGAAAGCTTACTTATTATGAAGTTCATACTAGAACCATTCTTTTCTGTAAAAAATTCCCTCTGAAATGAAGTCATATTCGAGAAAACTGTAACTTAAATTGGCTGACGTTACAACCAAATTTAAGGACAACTTTAACATGCTGAAAATTGTGCATGGTTTTTCGCTAGTTTCTCCTGACTCACACAACCGATTAAGCCCAAATTTTCACAGGTTTGTTATTTCATGTAAATGGTTCATCACATAAAACATAAACACTGTCTGCGACTATTTTGTCAACTCTACCAATCCTGTGTAATAACTTTAACCCTATCAGCTTATAATATCAAAATTTCATTACACTACAAATCTGCAGGGTAGTTGCTGCTGACAGCAAATAGGAAAACACGCCATTTAAACTACTCAATAACATATTTTTCACATCTTCTTGAAGTCATTTTCTCCCACATGAAAATGTTCCTGTTTCTTTGCGTTGATATGTAAGAATAGAACATACAAAACATGAAAAATATTTGATTGACAAATTATCTAGTTATTGACTATAATTAGTTAAAACATCTCATACAACATGGTAACTATTTTTCACCATGTGAACACAATTCAATGTTTGTTTGTTTGTTTTAGCTTTGGTTTTTTTGGTTTTCCTCCGTCTTTTTCAACTGGACAATTTTTATTGATGAATTGTAAATTGTCTAAAGACAGTTTCTTTTAACCCTTTCATTACCAAATTGTTTGGACATAAACAACCACTGGTGACCATTCAAGCGTGAAGCACACATTCTTACACAACAGAGAGCTTTCATTCAAAGGACATTTTTACAAACTCCATTATCTCCTTGAAGATACTGATTTACAGCAAAATAAGTAATACAAAAGTTCTAACTTATTGAATTCTCTTTCATATAATCCAAAAAACTTTGAGATCGGTCAATAACTGTCAAAAGTTCTTTGTCTTTCTTTCCTCAGTGTGATCTGTAATCTGAAACACTTTGTTGTACACAACCATATGGCGTTCCAAAGTTGTTGGGCATTTTGCATCTTTCAATTTTACCATCACTGGAAAGATCCGATCTTTCTCTTTCCAATGATGGTATAGCTTGGGTATGGAGGGTGAACATTGACAAAACTACAGTTTAATTACAAATGGCCTTTGTGCTCAGGCTTGAGTGCTTTTTTGTGTGTAAGCTTGGTCGACTATAAAGTCGCCAATGGTCATAATAATAATAATAATAGTGGCTTCTTATATAGCGCACATATCCGTCACTCAGTGACGCTCAAGGCGCTTTTAACGTTCATTATTTTCCTGCAAGGTATTGTGGAGCTACGTTTTTGAAGTATGAGACCAAGTCCTTTACATAGCACCATGTAATGGTTTACAGGTGCTGTGGCGCAATATGCTGCCGATCAAACCAGGAACCCCTTCTCTTTTCAATAAGTGCACTGGGTTCTTTTACGTGCATTACACAACACACGGGACCTACAGCTTAACGTCCCATCCGAAGGATGAAGCATGTGGTTAAGTGTCTTGCTTAAGGACACAAGTGTCACGACTGGGATTCGAACCCACACTCTGCTGATCAGAAACACCAGAGCTTGAGTTTGGTGTTCTTATCCGCTCGGCCACGACACGCCGAGTGGGTATGAGTGGGAAGAGTGGATACAGCATATGAGTGCAGTTGACTATAGTCGCCTATGGCAATGAAAGGGTTAACAGATGCAACTAGCAGTGAATAACTGGCAAAAATCTATTAACAAATTAATCATTTCCATCTATATGGATTCCATTTTAAGATCTTACCTTGTTCACACCATTTTCCTGATAAAATAGAAAACCTTCTCCATCATGTGAAAATGCGACGACATACTCCAACAGGCCGTTGTTGGCGTTCGGGCATTTCTCAGTTGAAAACTGAACGTTGAGAATACAGAGTAAGATTTTTTACTATTAATAGTTGGAAACATTCAATCTTATTTTATTTGAACTGCCCATAATTCAATCATAATATTTTCATCTCCGATGAAAGCTTACCTATTTCGAACACAGAAAGGTACAGTAAAACTACTGCGAAATCGGCACATTTTAAATACAAGTTTTACATGTAGATGCTAGTGAGGAGTCAAGAAATAGATACCTACCGCACTAATATATGTGTGGATCGGGAGCTTTATTTGCAGCCACTCGCTTGTGCTATCAGAAATAGGGCGCCAATAATCTGAAATCATAAAATAATTATGTGCGATAGTCACTTTCAAAAAAGAATGTTGTTCCCTTAGGGACAAAAATAGAGTTGCAGTTTTGAAATTAAAACATAATGATAATAAAATAAAAATGCTAATGACTCCAAGATCCCGCCGACAGATGGCTCAACCTCTTATGAGTATGCAGGAGACCTGACCATTAACTAGCACATAGTTTACACAGAAGTACGAGTCTTGGCCCAAGATGGCAGTGATCGATAGTGGATTTTGTATGTATGCTCGTAGTAATAGACTGCGCAACATCCTTCAACACATTTAAGACACTTCTGAAAGCCAACTTGTTTCAGGAAGCCTATATTCAATGACTTTATTATTTCTTCTGTGCCTCAACACCTTTGCGCAAACCTTTGATTTAGGCGCTTAATAAATTTTGACTGATTGACGTCTTGGGCCAAGACTAAGTAAATACTTACGGCTGTTGCCAGGTCTGGCGTTCTCTCCAGCAAAATTAGCATTGTTTTGTGAGGAAGCAGTGACCATGTCATCTGTGATGTCACCCGACGCCATCCCAAGGGCGTGGTGACAGGAATACCAATCTGCATTGTGAAAAAAACCCAAGAGATATTAAAAACAAAATCCATTCTATAAATTGTCGTCCAATTAGCCTTTAATTCCCTTGAAACATGCTAGTTATAGGGGGTGAGAGTCATTGCTGACAAACCAAGTCTGAAACTAGGATCCAAATTTTAGGAGGCAAGTTCAAATGATGGTATTTCTGTGCTTTTGATCGTCTGCTGCTGCGTGTGTATAGTGTTTGTATGTAATGTTGTTTTATTCACAATGTAATGCGTGTACATGTGTGTATAGACTCAGATCTCCGTCCGAGTGAATGGGATGCGAGGTCGAAGGTGCATCTGGCATGATCCTGCCAGGCGCTCAAGGCTGGTATCTGGTGTTATTCACAAGCCTCAAAGTGTGACGTCAGATGTTCATACAGGCCATTACTACATGTGCTAACTACTGAATGTAGCATTGAATATGACCGATGAAGACAGCGTTAAACAAGTGTTTTGTCTCCCTCATTATCTATCAAATAACATGAAGTGGGATGTCATGACATACTTGTGGCGAGCAGGAGGCAGAACCCTGTGTTAGGCCTGTTTGTGTTCTCGTCCATCGTCAGGGCACTGGAATCGGTGATGAAAAACCAACCGCTGTCTGTTGGAGAAACGGCACCCACCCACGCTATACATGTGTCCATCTCTATCAAAATAGTAAGAACACAAAACCAAAACTGATTAAAATGTGGTATGAGAAAATAGAATTAGCTGTGCGGCAAAATGCTTACCAATGCAACCAAAAGGACCTATGGTATAAATGCAAAAAACAGTTAATGGCTTGACGTTTCTTGAAGGCTAAATGACAACACAATACACATAAACAAAAGAACTTCTCAAGACATTTCCGTTCCTGGAACCATCCTAACTTGCTTCTTCATTTGTTTTTTCTTGGCCAGTTGTTGGTTTGTTTTGTTATGTTTTTTTGTTCTTTTGTTTCCCTCTTTTGTTTTAATCTTTCTCAGCTCCCTGGGGAGTATACAGCCCGCGGGCTGCACTGGTGCTCCCAAGGCTTTTTCAAACACATCATTATCAACCTCTAGCCTCGCAGGTACCCATTTATACCCCTGGGTGAAGAGAAGCAATTATGCGGAAGTGTCTTGCTCAAGGACACAAGTGTCATGACCAGGATTCGAACCAACACCCCGATGACTAAACCACCAGAACTTAAATTTGATGCTCTAAACTGCTCGACCATGACACCCTATCATGGCACGCTGATTTTGAAGCAATGCGGTACACAACATATACATCTGGTACAGTTACGTGTAAACTACAGCCAGAGTCCATCATGGCAACTTGACGGTGACGCAGTTTGACTTGGATTAGCCTTTTCAGTTCATACGTCTGATATCTTACCGTTGTAACAGCCATAGTATTCCGCTCTTAGTGCAGGTTTCACGGAATATGACACCGAGTTCAACCGAAGATAACGTGCAAAGATCGGCCCAAATGAGTTGGTAACTGTTGACCCTGCAGCAGAATTTCCAGCAAATACCTACGAAAAAAACGAACGACAACTTTTTGTTTTATGTTTAGCTGACATTTGTTTTTTACGGATTGTTTGACCGAAGATTTCCAGCGAGCAATGATGCAATTTAGTGGCCATTCAGAGAAAATCAATGTTTTAAAATTTCAATATTTTTTTTGCATTTTGATTTGATAACTTTGGTTCTGAGAAGAATATAATATTGGCTATGATTAATGGCTGTAGCATGTACCTTAGTGCTACCATTCTCTTCATAGTAGTAGAACGTAGAGCCATCGAAGCTGTACTGCAGATTATATACCCTAATTCTTCGAATATCAGTAGAAAGATCCCTTCGAGTTTGGGTTAAGATCTGGAAATAAAAAATCAATATTAGTTTTAACTATGAAGGCCCTTTCACACAAAAACATTTTTTGAAGGAGACCCTTACTAAAATCACATCGATGTTAAAAAATAGCAAACTCCAGTCGTGTGAATGCTATCCGTGTTAAATAATAGCCAAGGACCCTTGTTATTTTTAACAGAGATTCAGACCTCAAAACAAAATAACAACCATGTTAAAATGACCACAATATGTAGTGTGAAACGATTACTTTGCCATAACCAAGGACCCTTGCTATGGCGATACCATTATTCTCATCCACAGAACGTGGGTAGAAGAAACTGTTCAGGGAATGAACAATCATGTTAGTGTTTTTTGAGATATTGCCGAAAATCTGGAGCGGTTATGTCCATGTAGGAAGAATAATCTGCAATTGGAATACACAAACGCTTTCTCAGATTCAAATTTTGTTGGATAAAAACGATATCTTTTTCCATAACCACATTACTTCAAAGTGAAATGTTTCTCAAAATGCTATATACTATCAGAAGCTGCTGTACTTCTTACCAAGTAAGATTTTATTGCCATTAATTTTATGAGTAATTACCAAACGTTTACAGACCCTTTAAAATCAAAGTCACCACATACAGAGGCCGTGTCCGAATTGGTTGCTATGACTACAGCTACGGCTGGATTGTTGCGTCACCATGGGTTGAAGTATAGGACGTCACTGTCTTATAGCAACACCCTTTAACAACAGTCGTAGCCGTAGCCGCGGCAATTCAAATACGAAAATAGTCTGACCGTTTTTGCTAAACATGAAGTGGTATACTTTGGTGGTTTTTGTATTTAGTGGACTCGACCAAGATACAAATATCTTACTCCATCGATGACTGTATTTGCGAGAAAGTCGACTTGAAACCAACAACCATCGTTTTCTTCAGGAAGCCAGCAGAAGTTGTCACCTGGGGAAAGAGTAAAATTGAATAATAATAATAATAATAATAACAATAATATAGTCTTCTGTAGTGCACGTATCTACCAATAAGGTACTCAAGGCGCTTGAACAGACAGAAACATTCTAAGACAGGTTTTTGAAATGTTTAGAATTATGAGACCAAATTTTATGCAGCACCTTATAATTAAGGGTTTACAAGGTGCTGCGGCGCAAAAAGCAGCCATCACACTGCCATACACTGGGCTAAACCCCTTCTCTTTACGATAAATGCACTACCTGTAGATTCTTTTACGTGCATAACACAACACACGGGACCTACGGCTTTTACGTCCCATCTGAAGGACAAAGCAATAATGGTAAAGCATCTTGCTTATAAGGACACAAGTGTCACGACCGGGACTCGAACCCACACTCCGTTGAGCCGAAACACCAGAGCTTGAGTCCGGTGCTCGTAACCGCTTAGCCACAACACTCCATTCATGCATGAATCGTCTCTCAGATTTGACATTTTCTGAGGTGTCCATTTGCAAATGCTGCGGCCAGAGATGCTGATTGTTACCTCCTGTCACCTCGTTGAACGTGGATGGATTCAACGCTCTTGTGAAAACACAGTGACAGTTTGTTGCTGTTTTTTCAGCAAGTAGACACTGTATTCAGCTGAAACTTTCACATGTGACTTTTATTGTATCTTTCTTTATAAATTTGCCTAAAAATCAGCATCACAATGACTAAAAAAAAGCAATAATGGTTAAGTGTCTTGGACACAAATGTCAAGACCTGGACTCGAACCCACACTTTGCTGATCAGAAACACCAGAGCTTGAGTCCAGTGCGCTTGACTGCTCGACGACACGCCGAGCAGTCCCTTGATCGAGTCTCTTGTGCAATAATTACTCCATTGAACTTTAGAGGCTCTGCCCGGCAGTTCCACAGTTTAATGATTGCAGAATGTTGTACTTACTACTTGACTTATAACGGCCCTTGTGAGGATAGTATATGGTTAAATAGCTGGATGCCGTGATCTGGTCATTATTGATAGTGTCGTCCTCCATGCCAAGTTCTACACTAGAGCTACACGTCTGACTGGTCACTGTAAAAACAAAATTCCCAAAATTATTCCCATTAGAATAAGACCTTTAGTGCGAGATGAGAGTACCGTGGTCAAGTGGTTAGACTGCGAAAATTGCAATCACAAGGTTGTGCAGTGGCTCGAACTTTACACTGGACCGCAGGCCCCAGGCCAGTGATTTTAGAGTCGAGCCAGTAAACTCAAGACCGGACAAGAAGTCTGGCGATCTTGTGTATCTTGGACAGAAACAAATTATGCTCAAATGTGGACTTATTTGAGTCCCATAATACATTTAAATTCTGTTGAGTAATGTCTAATGATACTTAACAATCAAAAAGTGTTGTGTTTTCTGTTTGGACTTATATTTTAATACCAAATAGTTTATGTTCCCAAATACAATATCCATATTCAAACAAAAAAAAATCAAACAAAAAATCGACCTACCGACCCTACCTTTTGAGCGCCCTCTCTGGAAAAACATATTGTTTTGGGCCTAACGACAGAGAGATTATAACACAATTTGTATGATTATTCCTCACCTTGTTGGAGAACACCGCCAATCACCAGCAACGCCAACAAAATATAGAGCCTCATTGTTCCTTTTGAAGAAAAAAAAAACCAGAATTAAAAGAGAATGACATTTTCTGATAGGCTAAATAAATTTCAAGTTAGTAATAAACCACAAGGGAAACTGACTGGGTACAACTATAAATTAAAAAATTGTAAACATCATAATCTGCAAGCTTAGTGGAGACTGGGTGAATTAAATTCATTTTATGTACACTATATAAATTGTATTTTTTAGGCCTATATATATATATTTTTTTAAAGTAAATTCAAGAATCTATGTTCTCCTTTTCCATGAACACTTGTATCCAAAAAACTTGTGGAAAGAGAAAGATCCTCAAATCTCAAAATGTGGTTTTTGAAGCTTGTTGGGGCTTTATGGCACGTTCATATTTTGATTGCGGCAATTGGAAAAAGCAACGGTGACGTGGTGTGTCTTCAAACACTATCTATTTTCTCGACTTTGGCAGTATTTCAGACGGTTTCTCTGGAGGATTGGGTACGATTCAAGAACAGTGGCGTAACTGAGGGGGAGCGGCAAGCGCCCCACAATTGATGTCCGTGCCACCCCTTCTGCACCCAGTGGAAATCTGGAGTCATTGTGATTAAAAATTACAAGAGTAAAGCTTTCATAAGGTTAAGGTTAAGCTGATGTGATAATTTCAATGTTTTTAAAACTATTTTTTTACTTACACGAAGACAATTGTAATTATACATGCAGGTCAAGGTATCTTCAACATATCTTTACAAAAATAGTAATTTGGCATAATTAACCCAATTGCCAAGAGCCCTGAAAAGGCAGGCCTGGGATTATACACAGAGGCCAAGGAGGCCCATATAATAGCATTTGTTGCCCGTGGTCTTAGCCTTGATGCCCCTGCCTGTGTTTAAAAGATTTAAAGATTTTCCAATGGGATGTAGAGTTTGAAAAATGAAAACGGCCTCAAGTGCCCTCCTCTCAAAGATGAAATTTCAAGCCTGAAAAGAGGAGGCTTGTTTGCTAAACGGTTTAAGAAAATGCAGTACAGTTTTCATTAGCCGGAAATTACCCTTTAAAATGGTGCACATCCCTGCCCGCGCCCTATACTGTGCCTTCTAATCCCCCCGCCCCACTCCCCGCGGCACCACCCCCCCCCCCTTAAATTTTACCGTATTTTACACCAATTTACCAAAATAAGTCAGAAAATGCCGATACAAACCTGTTGTTGTAAAGCAACGTGATACAACTCCCAACCATGGAGGAAGACTGCTGCCGAGATAAGAATAACAAGGTCACGTCAAGAAAGCAAGAAAGTTCCTCACGTGTGACAAAAAAAGCTCGACATTTTTGTCGATTTCGTTTGAGAAGAAGTTCTCTGACCAACAGAGAGGAGGGCAAACTGAAGCCAAGTTGTATTTTTTGTTTGTGGCATGTCCTGGTAACGATCAATGAGAGAAATTGATTGAGACGTAGTCAATGAAACTTGTTTTGTTACTAAAATACTTGCGATCGATCTTCTGCAGCAGTTCTGATGTGTCTGGCATCCTTCGAGCTCGGCCCCCCGGTGGAATTTAAGGAGGAGCAGGCATTGGGGAATAAGCCCATTATTCCCTAAAAACAATCGATTATGACAAAAGACGAAAGGGCTGTGAATTATTTATTACAAAGACACTTGTCTCTTCTGTTATATTTTTCTTTACATTTCAACAAAAGTTATGAGGTGCAGTTCATTGAAAATTGAGACTCAAAATGTGCCGCTTGTTGGCGCCCTTCAAGAAGAGACAGCGCAGTCAGCATGCAATGGATATATGCAAGTCTCGCGCATTTATTTGAACTTCCGGGACCATTGTGGTCCAAACCATATGGAGATTTACGTGGGCAAGATTTTGTTTTGTCAATTATTTTTGTTTAACGTGGTTTATGACCATGAAAAATAAATATGTTGTTGGGAATGTAATACTTAGTTATAAAAAATACGAAAGTAAAATCAATTCAACAATATAACGAAGAAAACCAGATAATTAAACTTGACCTCAGCTTCCGGTTACTGCAAAAAACTAATAATTTTGTGCTCACCGCCGATCACAAAACTTATGTAAACGCTTGTTTTGGATGCTTGCGCGATGATAATCGCCAGATCCTGTAATTGCAACGCGAAGCCTTTAGAGCAGTCTATGATTGTTGAGGCGTCATCAGCGTCCTCTAAAAACGGCGACAAGCGTTAGTTTTACGCCCGTGTGACCTTCGCGAATCCGCGTAAGGGCAACCTCGTTCCCATGGTGTACGATCTCGCCGCGCCATTTCGTTTTCTTTCCCAGAATGCCTTTGCCTTGATTATACCCTGAAGTGTAAAGTGTAAAAGTAAAGTATATATTATATTTTTTTTTTTTAATTAGTCCTGTGGTTGATGTTTTTGTTTTACGAGAGACTGTCAAAACAAAATATCATCGCATTGCAGTGTGTGTGGTTGTGGCGCAATGGGGCATACACGTCTCTCCACACAACCACACGATGCTGCCGTTGTTGTGGGGCTTCATAGATATGAAGCCACATATCACTTTTTATCCCCAAAAATTTGAATCTGAGAAGCGTT
>JAJGQC010000120.1:0-25000 GCA_021014325.1 Plazaster borealis
CGTTAACTCTGGCATTTCCTGTTACCTGTTTTCGCTGTTCTTCAGAACGTATTTGATACACCGCTGTGAGTGTTACCTAAATTTCACGTCATTCCAAGTGTCACGTTTAATACCAAATATCATTCTTTCTTTTTCACCACATGCATGACGACACTACAGTAGTCTGAGCCCCTGATGTTTTTTTGTTGTTGTACTTAAACAGCGTGCAGCTACATCAAACCCCTGTTACCCCACCGCCATATTTTGTCACGTTCAGTTGCTAAAATTGCCACAGGCTGCTTTGCCCTCCCGCAGCTAAATAATCAGATATGGTGTGTACAGCGATTGTGATAGCGTGAATCCAACACCGATCTAAAAATTAATACTGGAACAGAAAAGCTTGCTAGAATTTGTAGGTTATGTTTCGTTGGTAATTCGCTGAGCATTCAAAAGATATGCTTGTAGTTTGGTCGTTAGTAGTAATATTTTTAAAGTCTGTAGCAAAATTATGTATATAAGCACACCAATCTGCTAAGCAAGCACAGACAGGTCTACTGTAGCTTATGCTAAAGCTGATACGCAAATATATGTGTTATTGCTTAACGGCAATGATTAATAAATGTTGATCATTACAGCTTTGAGAATCAGCTACTCCCATACACTGCCTGAAAAGTCACCACTTTCACTAAGCTTCTAGTACATAAATCCACTAAGCACAAAAAAATCGTGCTTAGCAAAAATATTTTACTATAGAAAATACCATGTATTAATGTTGTTTTTGGTTTACTCCCTGCAATTGTTTTGCTAAGCATGCAACTTATTGAGCAATGTCTGCTCTATAAGAATCCCATCACGAATTCCAAGGAAAGGTTACATTAATTCACCCGCTAGCATATCTTCCTAATGTAAACCCTTAAAACAATAGATGATATTAAATACCTACGGAAATTGTCGTCCCACAAAAAATATTGCTTATAATCAATTTAACTTGCTTATATTAAACCATCTATATCAATACCCCAATCGTGTTTGGTATGGGATACGTAGTTATTAATGAAAAGATGTAAAACTGTCAGAGCAATATCGAAACATCACATTCTCTAGAAGAATCCGATTTGATAAGTGATTAAATTACTCAATTCATCACAGCTATATTTTCTAATAGACGAAGACGTGAAAAGTTTGATTCCAAATACACACAACGCAATCTGGAATAATATCCACACCCACCGTGGGCTGTTTTGCATCCATCAAAAACCGAACGCAGTGCTGTACTTTCTTCAGACTCGAAAAGAGTTCACATAACTATGATCAAATTAAAAAACATCAGCGATAACCAGGGAAGCAGTTCTTTATCCCTTTTTCCCGAATCTTGATCATTGAGGACAACTACAGGCTCTTTCAATTGCATCAATAGTCGTTAAGAGGAGGAAGATGCAAAGAACCCTCTTTGACGAGGCTTGGTGGATAACAGTATAATTGTTGAGTGTTTTTTTAATGTTGTGTATATCCTGTTTGTACATTCGGCCTTGGGCAAAATTATGTTAAGCACCAACAGCGTGTGGATAGCATTTAAACTTCCACAAAAAAAAACATTATTTTGGCTCCGGGGAATATCAAATGTATTAAACCACACGGCAGTATGACTGATTATTATTGTAAATATTTGATCGTAAAGGTCATGATCCTTTAAATATCGTTGTTATGATCGATTGCAAATTGCGTCTAGTGTCAAAATATTAGTTTGTAACAAAAACAAATTAAAACACTGCGGCTAAGGAAATACACATACAAAATAATACATAAATGCGACTTCAGAGCACGCAAAAAGCTCAATGATTGGTACTTTTTATTTGTTGTCACGGAGGACTCGGAAAGCCCTCACACACAACGTTGCTCACACATCGTAACGGGGGAAACCGTGGTTTCGCCCCCTTAAATTTCAAAATGAAATTTACCTTGATCATCGATAATATGGACCAAGCAACGAACGTCTTTGAATAGGTTCCATGTTTGAAGGTATCGGACACGTTTGGTAATGACTCAAAACAAATATTAGCATAAAAACCTACTTGGTAACAAGCAACGGAGAGCTGTTGATAGTATAAAACATTGTGAGAAACGACTCCCTCTGAAGTAACGTAGTTTTTGAGAAAGAGGTAATTTCTCACTAAAATAATAAAATACTTCTTGCAAGAAGCCTTTTATACCTATCTGAAAGCACACAAATTTGTACAATCATTTTCTTGCAACTTCGATGACCAATTGAGCCCAAATTTTCACAGGCTTGTTATTTTATGCATATGTTGGGACACACCAAGTGAGAACACTGGTCTTTGACAATTACCAAACGTGTTCAGTGCCTGTAAGGATCAAGAAAGACATTAGTTTAAACGGTCCATATTTCCCCTATAGACTCGCAATCCTAAGGGGTCATGGCCATTCACATGTCCATATAATTTCTAATAAGTCACTCATCATTGCATAATTGGCTCAGTCCCCCCTCCCCTCCCCTGGGAACGATGTTGCCGGCTCGTGTGGTCTTTAAGTGCAGATATCGATTAATACAGTCAATCATTATTTCGGCAAATTAAAATTCTTTTGAAGAAGTTTTAGGGAGGCGTGTACAGATTACACAAGCGTTTGAATCACACATAGATTTACACACATCGGATATTTTTTTATCAAGAGAACGATTTCGATATGCTGCTGTACCCATATTGTATTTGACGGGCAAAATTTCTTTCAGTCCAGTAAAATTATTTAATTCCTTAGTAAGAAAGTTTATGCATTTATGCATGAGTTGAACCAAGTCAGTGGCTTGTGTTTTCGCAGGAACCCTGAAGTTGTAAGTTTTTTTCTGTTTCAAACTGTTTACGAAACCCACGACAGCGCACGAATATTCGAAGTAATTGTTTCTGTAAATACTTTTCTAACGGGTGAGGGGAAAAAAATCCGTCTTCCGGAACGGCCTCATCCCAGATGGAATTCGTGCAAACATGAAGTAGCAAATTCAGGCTAGTCGGACCGGCATAACTAAATAAGGCAGATGCGTAAAGACACGTCTTGGATCAATAACCCAGACAGGTGGCTGTCTTGGAACCAACCGGGCGGATGATGCAGAAACAGCTCAGTCCAACCCCCAAGTACAGGGGGTTGCAGAGAAAACTCCCTTAAGGATAAAGAAAGAAATTAGTTTAACTTCATGCATAAAAGATAAAGATTTGTATGCACAAGGGAAAAGAGGGGCAGAATAGTTCGGGTTGTTGGTTATGTTTTACCTTCTTGTGTTTTGGGGTGTTTTGTTTAGTCTACCCGAAGTGCACGCTAATATGATTGTATTAATTATAGGAATGTTGTCACACTGGAGCGTATTCCGGAGTAAATATTTTATCTAGAAATTGTACCAGCACTGGTGCTTCATAGATTGATCTGATGGTCTATGAAAGGGAAAGGGGGTGGGGGTTCGTAGAGTGTGTTACCAGTTTGTTTGAAGTTAATACATATATAGTCTTATTTTGATTGTGCCGTTGTTAGGACGTATAAATGTACATAACTTTATGTAGGAATAGGCCCCACTCTATTGAGAAATTCGATTAACAGTGCAAATAGAAAACTTGGCAATATTCATCGCATCGTTGACGCATTCTGTCTCACCAAATCCAAATGCACAGGTGGAATAAATTTATTCAATACGGTACCTGAACAAAGTCCCTTAACAAACAGGCATAAATCCCGCTCAGCTTCATGTGTGATGTGTATTTAGAACACCTCTGGGTGACCAACACCATCTTAACATCCTTCTTTCAAAAACACTTCATCAGCGCCCCATCGCCCCAAGTATTGCGTCAAGTACTCCCCCCTGGGGGCGATAATTCTAATATTTCCAGACTTGACCTAAAATGTTTCCGAGTATGTCACCTCCCGTAGAAAACTGAGATGTCTTTGAAAGTGTTCGCATTACCGTGAGGGGGGTTTCCGTAGGCCTCAGGTACTCCTTGGAGGTTGATTGATTAAAATTGTAGATTACGCAGTCATAGAGTCACCCTAACTCATCGATCGATAGACAAAGACAATGAGGAAAAATCATCTTCATACTATGCGAATATTTCAATCATTTTTCTCTCTTGCAGGAAGCTGGTATAAAATCGTAGTAAGAAAAATAAATCATCACATGTACAATCAGGAAGCACCCACCAATTCGCCCCCAAAACCCACACCAAAACAAACACCCAACAAACAAACAAATAAACAGTTCATTGACAACTGATGAGGCTACCCTGGTTAAATAAGACGTACAAAATAAATAATAAATAAATAAATAAATAAATAAATAAATAAATAAATAAATAAACAAACAAACACACAAACAAACAAACAAAAACAAAACGGGTTCATTTTCACGCGGTAGCTGATATGTCGAAATTTTTGTGAAACTGCATCATGCTTGGAAATACGACTTACTATGTAAACATCTCTCACACCCGTCCCCCTTTTTTCCCCCAACAAGTCTGTTTATTATATTTTAATTGATGTACTAAATGCTTCTGAGATAATGAGTATTAATTTTAGTTTTATCCACAATGGTGTGTGGCTGAAACCAAAATGGTATTGAATCGATACTCAAAGAAAACCACTCCTGAGTTGAGGCTAATGAGCTGTCATTTTCTTCACAGGGTATGTTCCTTGTAGCTCTACCCTATGCCGTCTTACATGGTGGATACTGGGGCCTTCTGGCACTCGTCTCAGCTGCCGCAGTCACATGCTACACCGGAAAGATTTTGGTAGAGTGCCTCTACGTCACTGATGATGTCACTGGTTTAAGTGTGCGCGTACGGGAGTCCTACGTGGACATTGCTAAGGAGGTATGGGGAGATCGTTTCGCTGCGCAGATCGTACACACTGCGCAGTTCATTGAACTGATCATGACGTGCATATTGTACTTGGTGCTGTGTGGCGATCTCCTGAGTAACAGCTTTCCTACTGAAAAGATGGATGAAACTGCGTGGACAATGTTGGCGACTTTCTTAGTAGTACCGTGCGCTTTCCTCCGGGACCTCAAAGCAGTGTCTCGTTTGAGCTTTGGTAACGCCATTGTTCACCTGATCATCAACGCCATCTTGATTGGATTCTGCATAAGTTGTGCTGGCAGCTGGCACTGGAGTGACGTCGCAGTCCACGTTGACATCCACTACTTCCCGGTTTCCATGGGGATCGTCATCTTCAGCTACACTTCCCACATCTTCCTACCCAGCCTGGAGGGAAGCATGATCGAACGCCCCAAGTTCAACAAGATGCTCTACTGGACCCATGGCTTGGCCGGCTTCTTCAAGGCCCTCTTTGCTTATCTCTGCTTCCTGTCTTTTGGCCCAGCAACCCGCGATATAATCACAGATAACCTTCCCACTCAGGGCTTCAGGGCGACCGTCAACGTCGTCTTGGTCATCAAGGCACTGTTGTCTTACCCCCTACCCTTCTACGCCGCCATCGAGCTCTTAGAAAGAGCCTTCTTCAGCGGGAGACCCCGCACGTTGTTCCCGTCTTGCTACGCTCTGGACGGGTGTCTGAACGTCTGGGCGGTGGCATTACGTACGCTCGTAGTAGTGTTTAGCATGCTCCTAGCTATCATCATACCTCATTTCAACCTCTTGATGGGTCTTATAGGTAGCTTTACCGGCACCATGCTGTCCTTTGTCTGGCCTTGCTGGTTCCATTTAAAGATTAAATGGCACGTGATTCCATGGTACCAGAAGCTGTTTAATATTTGTGTGATACTGTCTGGGTTTACGGTAGGCTTAATTGGTATCATTTATTCATTTGAAGCTCTTCTAAAAGCATACAGAACTGAGCAATAAACAACAATATGCTGTTCAATCAACGAATCGAAAATGGTTTTAGTTTCAATTCAAAATTTGGATGTTTACAAACTTTATTTTGTGAATGGTTAAGTGGCCCTCCGGAGTTTTCAACATTTTCACAGTCATACAACGAATATGACGGGGGGGGGGGGGGTCGGAGACCACTACGACTTTAAAAGGTGTAAAATGTTGATATTTGATGTGCATCAATTTTGAAAGAAAACTGTTGATAAATATTACTCTGGGGGAAGGAGGGGGTCCTCAAAAGTAGTACTCTTTAACGACCTGAAAAATGTTTTAAAAATTGGACTGTCCCTAGAACTTAAAAGGGTTGGCACAACTTCGACGAGGAAAAAAAATAACCGTCTTAGTTCACACGAAATAACCGTGAAAACCATCCAAAATACAACAAAGATTAATTGTTCGTATAGTTATAAGCAATTTTTTTCTAAGGCAAATAAAAATGCAATAAGTGTTACTGGTATGTGAACACACTGTGCATATGACATTTTTTTCCTGGTGTGATTTAAGGGTCTATGTATAGCGCTATTTTGACATGATTTTAAATGTCACAATATGTACGACACTCAAACGTAAGTTAAAGGGTCTGTATACCTTTGATAATGACTCTGAAAACTAGAAACTTACTTGGTAAGAAGTTCAGCAGCTTTGGATAGTATAATGCATTTTGAGAAACTTTTCACTTCGAAGTACTGCGGTTGTCGAACAAGATATCAGTTTTCATCCCCAAAAATTTGAATCTGAGAAGCGTTACCGCAGTAACGTTTCTCATAGTATATTCCAATTGCAGATTATTATTCCTGCGTGGACATAACCGCTCCAGATTTTCGGCAATATCTCAAAAAACGCTATCACCTTTGGAAATGAAATGTTCACAGGTTATTTTTATGGTATATGTCTACAAAAGGATTGAAACAAACAGTGTGTTCCAATTACCAAACGTATACAATCCCTTTAAAGACTTAAATGTAGCCACACGGACAGGGCGTGCATGGGCCATTATTTAGTCTCGGTCCTGGGGTGCCGGTACCGTACAATCGTGGTCTGAGGGTACCCCTAGGGGCGGCACATTCGTATCTACCAAAACAAAACAACACAGAGTGACCATTAATCTTCTAGCAGCTATATAAGAAACATGTAGGAATCGGAACAAGGCCTTCATGTTCCCATATACATGTACTTTGGTGAATACTCAATGTTTGGATTAATGAACATAACTTTTTAGCCTTTGAAGTTTAAAATGATATCAACTCATTGTTTATATTTATTTATCAACCTTGATAAAAAAATACTTTATTAGAATTACCTGAGTGTAAGGATGTTTTGCTCGTAAAAAGTGTCTTTTTGTCAAATAATTAGCTTTGCTTTGGTCTTAAATGTACACTTCTTGTCTATATGATTAACGAAACGATGAAGAATAAAATGGCTCAATAGCAATCAAACTATTATTTGTCTATGGTTTTCATTAACAAAAAATACATTTTTGTTTTGTTTTTTCACCTATAGATCCCAAAACGAATAGCCTAGTATGTCTTGGATTGAATTTTAAATTGCAATTTTCTAGACGTTTCCAGCATTAAGCATTCCAATTTGATAGATTTCGCAAAATTACACACTTTTCCAAATAATTATTGGAAATATTCGGCAATTGTATTCCCCACAATATTTACAAATCAAATAAAATTGGACTGTCTCGTTCATAACCGGTGAACGAATCAAAAATACCTTAATCAATTATAAGGGATGTTAAATGAAATCTGCAGGAATGTGTAGGCTTACACACTTTTCCAAATAACAAAGTTCTTGCCGAAATTAAGTTTAAGCCAAGCACTTAAAAATTTGAGTTGATAATTTTAACGATGAGCTCAGCATCCGGGAAATCCATTGCAACGATTCCCCATCTTGTCTTTCCATTTAAGAAGTCAGACAAGTACGAGTTCACACGCTCTGCAACAGCATGCGGCCAAGCTAATGCACTACTACCACTACCATAGGTAAGGTAAAAGGAACTGCTTGATCCTTGCTTGGCTCTGTCAAGATGGCTCCTTACGCTATGCCATTTTGCCTCTACGTCTTCAAGAAGTAAACTCGGGACCTGCCACCCATCGTTAACATCCAAGGACCCGTAGGGTAGCCCGACTGATGCCGAACCACCATCATAGTCTCGTAGAACTACCAGTTTTCCCCGAGCTTCCTTCACCAATGGAAACTCCTCCCCTTGCCAAAATAGAGTTGATGAGAACCTTCTAAGACAAAGCTGGACAGCGTCAGCAAAGGTTGTAGTGTTGCCCTCTGGTTTGCACTCTTCCTTGATGCGCATAAAGACGATCTCCGTGGCGTGTGCATCTAAGAACTTCTCCGTCACTTCGAGGACATTGTCAAAGTTCGTGAGCTGGTAAATAAAATCATGATGGATCAGTAGGCCATCGTTGAAATGTCGGCATCGTATATCGACAAATCGTATTCCCGTTTCATATTGCTTGGATAAAGGAAGTGTTTGGCACTGATGCGAGGGGCCTCCATATTGGCTCATCGTGCTGTGGGTTCCTGGTATGGATAATGTACATATTGAGTGTGAATCAGGTACCTGTTTCATCCAACTAGAACCTGTGTAGGATTTCATGACTGTCGTATCCTTATGCGTTAAAAACAAATCTCCCGTAACAAACCATCAATAGTGGTACTGCTTTAAAAACCTACTTTGGGGAATATACTACGAATAATTATACATGTACATGTACATTGTACTTTGTACCACAGACCAGGCTGTTTAAAGGCCCTGTACACTATTGGTAAGATCGAAAAACACACTATTGGTAAGATCGAAAAACACAATGTTCACAGATTCACACATAATTTACATGATTTAAAGTAAGTAATGGTAGAAAGGGTTCCTTAAAATATTCCTGCCTAATATGCTATCGTTTCTGAGAAATGAGTAAAACAATAGTTTTTATCACGCGCGATAATTTGAAGAAGAAAAAAAAAACAGAAAACACACAAGGTCTCCTTTCACTATTTTCTCGTGATCTCGATGACCAATTAAGCTCAAACTTTCACAGGTTTGTTTGTTCATGCATATGTTGAATCACAACAAATGTGGACACTAATTTTGAGCTGTTACAAAAAGTGTCCAATACCTTTAAGGGTCAGTACACCCGTCGCATTCCAATAATATGGTGCACGTGTGCACCATGACCGACACAACATCTATTTTATTAAAATCGGGGTCAACTTCTACCCCGCGGCGCTGCGCGAACCGCCATAGTCTTCAGCGCTTGAGAAAATCATCCATATGAAGCCACAACCACGGCTGTTGCAATGTGCATGGTGTGGCAAGGAATTGGGGATAGGGTTTAGGGGTAGGTTTAGGGGTAGGGGTAGGGGTAGGGGTAGAGGTTGGGTGAGGGTTAGGATTGACAATTGTGGGGGTGGGGAGGGTGACGGTGATGAACACTCCCCTCCCCTAATTCCCTCTCACCATCGAACAACTCTCATAACCACAACCATGTAAAAAAGCGTGGTTGTGGCTTCATACGTGTGCAAGTCTCGCGCGTATCAACCACGCACATTGCAACGGCTGTGGTTGTGGCTTCATATGTATGAAGCCACAACCACGGCATGTTTACGTGGTTGTGGCATCAGACGTATGAAGCCCAATTCCTAGCCACAACCATGCACATTGCAACGGCCGTGGTTGTGGCTTCATTATGTATGAAGCCACAACCACGGCACGTTTTGCGTGGTTGTGGCATCAGACGTATGAAGCCCAATTCCTTGCCACAACCATGCACATTGCAACGGCCATGGTTTTGGCTTCATATGTATGAAGCCACAACCACGGCATGTTTACGTGGTTGTGGCATCAGACGTATGAAGCCCAATTCCTTGCCACAACCATGCACATTGCAACGGCCGTGGTTGTGGCTTCTTATGGATGAAGCCACAACCACGGCACGTTTACGTGGTTGTGGCATCTGACGTACGAAGCCTAATTCCTTGCCACAACCATGCACATTGCAACGGCCGTGGTTGTGGCTTCATATGTATGAAGCCACAACCACCTCACGTTTTGTTGTGGCATCAGACGTTACCCAATTCCTTGCCACAACCATGCACATTGCAACGGCCGTGGTTGTGGCTTCATATGTATGAAGCCACAACCACGGCATGTTTACGTGGTTGTGGCATCAGACGTATGAAGCCCAATTCCTTGCCACAACCACGCACACTGCAATGGCCGTGGTTGTGGCTTCATAGAGATGAAGCCACAACCACGGCACGTTTGTGGTTGTGGCATCAGATGTATGAAGCCCAATTCCTGGCCACAACCACGCACATTGCAACGGCCGTGGTTGTGGCTTCATATGTATGAAGCCACAACCACGGCATGTTTACGTGGTTGTGGCATCAGACGTATGAAGCCCAATTCCTTGCCACAACCACGCACATTGCAACGGCCGTGGTTGTGGCTTCATTATGTATAAAGCCACAACCACGGCACCTTTACGTGGTTGTGGCATCAGACGTATGAAGCCAACGGCCGTGGTTGTATGAAGCCACAACCACGGCACGTTTTGCGTGGTTGTGGCATCAGACGTATGAAGCCCAATTCCTTGCCACAACCATGCACATTGCAACGGCCGTGGTTGTAGCTTCATATGGATGAAGCCACAACCACGGCACGTTTACGTGGTTGTGGCATCAGACGTATGAAGCCAGGTTGTGGCATCAGACGTATGAAGCCTAATTCCTTGCCACAACCATGCACATTGCAACGGCCGTGGTTGTGGCTTCATATGTATGAAGCCACAACCACGGCATGTTTACGTGGTTGTGGCATCAGACGTATGAAGCCCAATTCCTTGCCACAACCACGCACACTGCAATGGCCGTGGTTGTGGCTTCATATGTATGAAGCCACAACCACTTCACGTTTTGTTGTGGCATCAGACGTATGAAGCCCAATTCCTTGCCACAACCACGCACACTGCAATGGCCGTGGTTGTGGCTTCATATGTATGAAGCCACAACCACTTCACGTTTTGTTGTGGCATCAGACGTATGAAGCCAAATTCCTTGCCACAACCACGCACATTGCAACGGCCGTGGTTGTGGCTTCATGTATGAAGCCACAACCACGGCATGTTTACGTGGTTGTGGCAAGGAATTGGGCTTCATACGTCTGATGCCACAACAAAACGTGAAGTGGTTGTGGCTTCATACATTATGTTCATCACCCTCACCCTCCCCACCCCCACAACTGTCAATCCTAACCCTAAACCCTACCCCTACCCCTAACCCTAACCCTACCCCTACCCTCACCCAACCCTTCACCCTCACCCTCAACCCATCCCCCACCATAACCCTCACCCTCACCGTCACGTGGTTGTGGCTTCATACGTCTGATGCCACAACCACGTAAACTGTAGTCTTGGCCCAAGACGTCAGTGATCGATAGCGGATAGTGTACTGCGCTCGGTTACAACTCGTTATAGCGCGCCCTCTTGTGGCTTGAATTACCCAACTTGACTGGCTCTCACAGAGAGCCAGTCAAGTTGGGTAATTCAAGCCACAAGAGGGCGCGCTATAACGAGTTCTAACCGAGCGCAGTACACTATCCGCTATCGATCACTGACGTCTTGGGCCAAGACTACGTAAACTGCCGTTGCAATGTGCGTGGTTGTGGCAAGGAATTGGGCTTCATACATCTGATGCCACAACCACGTAAATGTGCCGTGGTTGTGGCTTCATGAGCCACAACCACGGCCGTTGCAATGTGCGTGGTTGTGGCAAGGGTTCATACATATGAACCCACAACAACGGCCGTTGCAATGTGCGTTGTGGTTGTGGCAAGGAACTGGGCTTCATACGTCTGATGCCACAACCACGTAAACGACGGCCAGGAGACGTTTCGACCCCATTCAACACCTTTTGCATGCACAACATTTTATCATGAGACAAAACAACATTGCGTACCCATTTCAACTACCGTTACCAAGCCAATTCTATAAAATGATGACCTCTGAGTGCACCCTCCTTTTACCCCTTATCTACATTTGCAACATTTTTACGCAAGAAGTGTGCCCATCTAGCGGGGGCCGCGCGAAGAGCGGCGTCCCGCTAGTGTTTTTATAAATTCATTGTTCAGGAGTTGACCAAGACTTGTAGACAAGTCTTGCTCTCATGACTGCGGCCCCAATTAGTCGTGTGAGCAGTAGTCTCGCGAGGGGCAGCAGTCTCGCGAGATAGTTACGAGACAGCCGTTTCGCTATCGCCGCGACAGACATTCAACGACTTATCCACAAGTCTAGAGTTGACCTATAAACAAACTTGAACTAAACAAAACAAACAAACAAACAAACAAGACTTTAAGCAGAGTGGGGCCAAATTGTTTTTCAGACAAACTGAGGCTACGGTGAACGGTATTTGTTATTGATAATGAAGACAACGATCTTGACAAGGAAGTGACACTAGCAAGATAAAGTTCTGTTAGACGGCAATTAAAACGAGGGTGTTACAGGTCAAGGGTAAAATCTACCTTAAAAAAAATACGAACCACCTTATTACGCATGTCTCAAACTACTTGGCCATTTATATTTTGAACACTTATTTTTAAAAACAGTGTAATACGGGGTTAAGGGAGGGTTAAACCATAATTTCAGATATTCTGAACGAAAGAAAATTATCGTTGACTAATGGAAGTTAATTAAACATTTTGAACGAGCTTTTCCTGCATATTCATAAAGGAAGTTGGTGGGTTATGCATAATTCATTAAGCTCTACCACGGACGAGCATCGCGCTATGTGTCAATGACTGCTCACCTGGCTATATGTAAAACAATGACTAAGCGCATTTTTCAACAATATGTGTGTAATGCAAATTATGAAAATTATTTTAAAACATGTGTATACCGCCCCCTCCCAACAAACAATCTGAACAAAACAAGAAGTGGTCACGAGACCTTGTATGAAATCATGACACACACATTCTATCAAACATTCCAAACAGTTTCTTTATACCGACAAATCACCAAAATTATCTTATAAGACTTGTGGACCCCCCAGCAGGGCTGTGTTTACAGCATGCTGACTTAAATTCCATAATTTTTATGAATATCACTAAGCTAATCGGGATCACAACCCCCCAACCCCCCCCCCCAAAAAAAAACACCAAAAAAAACCCCCAAAATCACAATCAAAAATTCAAAATCAAAACGAGACACCTTCAAGGAACACTGTTCCTTGAAGGTGTTTCGTTTTGATTAGAAAAAAACCCCAAAGCTGTCAGTTGTTTGTTTGATTATGACACAATGAAACAAACAACAGACAGCTTTGTTTTTCGACCCAGTAAACCGGTTGCTCCTCTTTGGTATCTCTTTAGCGACGTCTCCTGTACACTCTAATGGATAGAGGACCGTCTTCGGTTTGGTAAACCACCCAGATCCTGACTTTATTAACGTCGTCCATTATCTCAGCACTCCTGCTACTACTCACGAGAGATAGTAATATCATGATATAAACGTGTTCGGGTTCTTGTCTGAAGCTTTATTAGATCATAGGATGTAAACTTCTGTAATATATTTCATAAAAGGTTGCAGCTCAATTGCCTTTAGCTATTCACCTCTGTAACCTTGCACTCTTATACCTTTGAAAGGAACCGCTTTTTTCAATGCTAACACTACTATTTTTTTTGTATTTTTTTTAGACGACTTCATTTCTTTTTTATTTATAGGATTTAATTTTTTTTTTCTTTTTTTTTTGTCTTTGGTTACGGTGGGACCGCGATTCGAACCGCGCACCCTTTGAGTGCGAGGCGAGGAGAATTGCCGTTAGGCCATCAGGCTACAGCCTAGATCCACTCCGTTAAAATATGCTATATAAATTCAACAAAATACTCACACATTATAGATGAAAATTGACTACACACCTGCAACAAAACCTTCCGTGATCCACTCAAATTTTTATTGAGTCCAGAAGAGAGCCAGAAGAGGTGATTTGATGGCTCAATGTATACAGATTGCGCAATATTCAATCACATTAATGTTTGAAACCGGGAAGTAATGGGCTTCATCACGTGAATAAAGGTTAACGTCGTTGACATGTACAGCAAACCGCATGTGACTGTACAGTACATGTTTTACCGTGGATTTACCAGTTTGTGGGATTTCCCCCATAAACGCAATGTGGTTCAACACTCTCCTAGGCGGACAGGCAGAGGGCGCTGTTGAAGTTCAGAGCGTAAACAACCAAGCATACACCATTCGGATTATTGTTTAGTAGGCTTATCTTCTTGTGGTAAAGCGACGTCTCTAACTTGAAGATAAACTCTTTAAGGACCTTTTCGCATGCTTTTCCATTACTCTAAAACAACCTGTCAGTCAATACATCCGTATTTATTATTGTTAATTGTTTTAAAGTCACGTTAAACACATGAAAATTGCTTGCATTTTGTCATCAACGCCTTCAAGAGTGCACTAAAATTAACTTGTCCAGAGCCGCTTTTCGTTGTCAATTATATCACAGTTTGCTCTATGTTTATGTTATAGTATCGTTACACTATTTCTGTTAACTGCGCCTTGGGCACCACTTTTGATGTACAACTTTTCGAATTTGCATTTTAAAAACAAGTGTAGACCCAAATCAACATTATTTCATTTGAAACCATTAAGTTCCGAATTAACCCCAACACACACAAGCTGTATCAATAATTATTGTTGCATTAAAACTCTGACTTACTTTTTATTCCATAAGTGTGTAATTAAGGGGTAAACACAACAAACATTGAGCAATATTAACCGATATAAATTTAATAAGTAGAGCATCAGGCTGCTTCGATGAAGAAGCTTGTAAAAAAAACCAGCCAGACAAACAATAAAACAACCCAACACAACGGACAGACAACAAACAAGGGACATTAAAATAGACATCCCCCTGACACGAGAAACATTACGTAGATCAGAGATAATGTTAATAATATTCTCCATAAAACAGGAACGTTTTTGCGTTTTTGTTTGTTTGTTTGTTTTTTTTTTTGGGGGGGGGGCAAGCTTAAGCTAAGGGGGGGGGGGTCAAACAGTCATATTTAATGTAATTTTGTAGGGGCCTACTGCTGAAAAAGCGTTTACTTACCACAGTGACGGACTTACACCAGCGTACGTTATCCTTGAGCTGGTGTATTTCCTGGCAAATCTATCAATGCAAAAACAAAATTGAGGTGGGAATGGGGGGGGGGGTGGTAAATTGGGGGGGGGGGCAAAGAAACAAATTCCCCCAGTGGGCCTTTGCCCTCCCCTCCCCACCAACGCCAGTGCTACGAATGATAATAAGCTAGCTGTTATCATACATTGTTTCCGATGGCCCCGAAGCTTGATGGTCACCCGGCTTGATGGCACCCAGCTTTTCCCGGCATTTCTATTCGCGCCTGACAGGGGCTATACGCGCCATTAGGAAAACTCCTTGCATGACGTCAGAAACGTTGCAAGTTGTTTTTGAATGTCCCCAGATAAGAACATATAAAGCACTCTCAACTGGCACAATCTGAACTAGAAGTTACTCTTAGAACTATGTCCTATTAGTAAACTCATGATTATTATATGATTTTATGATTTCCTCCATTGATTGAGCTGAACAGACTTTGTGCTCTGCTCTGAGTGACTCGGATCCGCCATGTGCGTGTGGAGCCTCGACTTCACGCTTCTTCTTTCGTGCGTGATTACAATCACAAATAGTCTGTGCAGGTCTCGCGCGTATTCGAAATTCTGGGACCAAGTTGGTCCCAACCTTATCGAGTTTTACGTGTGAACGATTCTTTTTGTTAAAATACTTTTTTATAACGAAGCTTGAGGCTATAATATTGTGTTGTTGGAAACGTATAAGCCCGATGAAATACATAAAAGTTAAATAAATGTAACAAATCAACAAAAACAACCCGAGAATAAGACTTGACCCCCGTTTCCGGTTACTTGTAAACAATTAAGAATTTGTTCCAACTTGCGTTCATGTTATCAATAAACCTATATGTAAATGGTCGTACAAATTCGGACGTGATTGACAAATATGGGTTTTCTAAAAATAGGCATCCACGTCCCAAGTTTTAATTTTGTTTCAATGTTAATTTGAGCAAATTATTCTTAAAATATAAAACATTTAAATTATATTTATAACAAATTGCTACACGGGTGTTTTTATTTTCAAGAATTTTGTATAAAAAGAACTTAAATTTCTTAGATTTCATTAGAAAAATATAGTCTTTGATCGAGTTGTTTCAAAACGTGCAACACTTGCTCGGTCCCAGCTCTTTGTTCTACCTCCATGGTTATAACAATATCGACCTTCCTATTGTGAACCTGCAATACTTAATGACCTAGACGAAGCAAATGAAGCTTGACGGAATTTTGCATCCACCGTAACTAGCTAAAAATGGAAAGGTCATACTGCATGATCATTGTATACGTCTATACGATGTACAATGCCTGTACTATTTACTTTACTACTGGTTACTCAATGAACACCACTTGACTCTCTCAGTTGCTGTATCCATCCAGCTGGTGTCAAAATACCTTTACATCAATATAAGCAGCAAATACGCCATGGCATTATGGGGATGGCGTACTCTGGTGATACTTGCAATTTGTATGCAGTTCTTCCTTTCCTGCTCACAGTATAGTTACAATGTCTTCTTTACCGAGCTGCAGTTGGAGTTTGAACAGACTGCTCTCATTATAAGTAAGTATGTGACGAAAATTGTGATTTTCGTCTGAATCTATTGAGGATTTTCAGTGTCGAGAATACCATTTAACTTATAATATATTCAATTAATATTTGTATAAGACAAATGATTTCACCTTTGAAGCCAGTCTCATTTCATATAGGAGGTGAAATCTAGCTGGAGTTGGTCTACACACACCCTGTGCTCTGGAATTAAAATTCGATTCTTATTTTTAAGAAGTCGAAATAGCCTACGAGTAGTGATACTAGAAACAATTCACTCTCAGATGCAGCTGGTTATTATTATTTAAAAGCTCTGAAATGGAGGGGGTTGGGGTGGGGGTAGGGGCGGGGTTCTAAAAAGAAAATCGGTCGTTTTAGACATCCTTAAACGCATGGTTTATAGCGTTAATTTGTTTGGATACAAGCAACCTCGTCCCAATTTTGCTTCAATGTTAAGTTTAACAAATAATTTGTATCATACAAAAATGATCATTTGTGTTTATAAGAAATTGCTTTGAGTATTTGTATTTTCAAGAGTTTTGCTAATAATATAGTTTAAAAAGAAGATTTTAGTTCATAAAAACATACCGGTATAGTCTTTGTTCGACGTGTTTTTCCCGTTTTCGATACGTAGGAGACTTGCACAGTCTATGGACCTTTATCATGCTGCCATCTTGGTCATGTACACTTCATCCAATAACAGTACTGAATGCTAGTATTTATTGCACTGGAAAAGGAACCAGACTATTTTTTTCTTCCAGCCTCGGTTTTGTTACATTGGTTCAGATTAGAGTAATTCAAGATGGCCACTTGACACCAAGGTCTGTTGAGATCATTGGTCATTCATGACTCCAATCGGGCAACCTGACTTGGAATATGGGTCATCTAAACCCTCATTATGGGTCAAACCTCAATGAGACTCGTAGCCCAGGTCACTTCTAACCCTTTAAGGGTCTGTATACGTTTGGTAATGACTCTGAAAATTAATGGCAATGAAAAATTACTTGGTTAGAAGAACAGCAGCTTTGGATAGTATAATGCATTTTGAGAAACTTTTCACTTTGAAGTACTGTGGTTGTGGAAAAATATATCACTTTTTATCCCCCAAAATTTGAATCTGAAAAGCGTTACTGCAGTAACGTTTCTTAGATTGTGTATTCCAATAATTGCAGATTATTCTTCCTGTGTGTACATAACCGCTCCAGATTTTCGGCAATATCTCATAAACGCTAACACCTTTTGAACTGAAATTTTTACAGGTTAATTTTATGGTATATCTACAACTAGGATTGAAACAAACAGTGGGTTCCAATTACCCAAACGTATACAATCCCGTTAAACCTGTTGGTTGTAAAAATATCTTATTCCAGAACATATGGGTTGCTTTCTTGCCATTTTAAAACTACAATGTTCTTTCTTACAGGCTGGGTTGGTGCCTTGGGATCAGGTCTGTCGTGTTTGGCAAGTCCACTAACTGCAATCGTCGGAAATAAGATCGGCAGTTTTCGATTGCTTCTTCTAGGAATCTTCCTCCACTGTGCTGCGTATCTTGCATTTTCATTCTCTCCCACCATAGCGTATTGCTTCGTGACGTTCAGCATTACTGGTCTTGGTTCATGTTGTATGTTATCAGCGAGTGGAAGCTTCATGTTGGAATGGTTCTCGGGACGGAAGAACCGCTGTGCAGCATTTTCAATCAGCACTCTGGGAAGTTCTTTAGGTAAACCCCCCCCCCCCCCTCCGGGGGATAATGAGTTACAGCTATAGAAGATTGTCTTTTGTGCTGCCGAGGTGTTTGTATTCAGTGCAGTTGATCATATTTTTGAATGCATGAGGGCGCTTTCTTCAGGGAATGTCTTGCATCACAATTACAGTTTCATCTTATTTTAATTGCCTGTAGGTAGTTTTCTTGCATCAATGACGAAATACCTAAACATAATAACAAAAATGACAAAAACCCAGTTTGTTTACTTGTTTTTCATCTAAGCCCTTTTTGAAACTATAGCTTGGGTTTGGCTCCGACTTGGGGTTATGCTTCGTCAGTTACCGGTACATCGAAAGCCTAAGCTTGAACCCAAAGCCGATGCCGTGATTTCGAAAACGCATAGTATCATCGCACACATCGTTTTTTCGTATGGTATGTCTGCTGCCATCTCAGGTTCAGCGTAACTCACAAAATAGATAAGCTAATAATTAAAACAAAACATTGACTGCTATTTATATTGTTCCCATTCAGGCACACTGATCCAAGGGCCCATTCTCACTATACTAAGTGCTGCTTATGGCTGGAGAAATTGTTGCAGAATCTTGGGTGGCTTTTGCTTAGTTTTCGGTTTCTTGGCCGGATTGCCATTTTTATCCTCCCCGAAGCATAGACAACTCCAACAATCTGCGGATAAGAAAAGTCCATCTGATGATCAAGAAAGAATCTCACAGGATGAAAAGACTGCGATGGCAGACAGAGACATCGAAGAGGATGTAGAATCTAAGACATTCAAAGAGGATGAAATTGAAAGTGCGGAAGCTAAGGAGATAGGAACCAGCATTGCGAACAACGGGAACGTGTTGCTGAATGTGGAAGTGTGGCTGTGGGTCACATCCATTACACTCTCCCAGTTCGGATGGAGTTTCTTGATAATAAACTATGTACGTATACTAAGACATAATAATAACATTATGGCCTCAAGTTTTGATAAGATGTTTCGTTTACATTTTTGTTTTATCATACTACCCCTGGTGATACAGCCAATTCACGCTGGCCTTTATACATTATGTGTACTTTACCTATACGGAAGAATATAACCAAACAACAAATACAAATTAATGGACGCTTGTTTAATTATTTTTTTTAATCAACTCACAAAAACTCACAAAAAGCGGGTATGCTGTTTTATCTTTCTTTAAATACAAAACCCAAACGGAATTTTAACAAGCTATTAAAGATAATAACAGTCGTAATTATGTAGGGCCTAAACATTATACCATCAAGTCCTACAAAATAGTCAGCCATTTTTTAGCTCCAAATGCATGTACATAAACGCACAGTACTAATACTATTATCGTATGTGATAACCCTAAACTGGCCCATTTCCCAATTGGAACACCGTCCCGGCGGCGAGATTTTTTTCCTACGAACTTTTTATCCCCTCATACAGCAAACTGTGTACAAACTTATTTTGATAGCTCCCTCTTTGGAATCATCCTCCAGCCCATGTTAATTTCCCGTATGGGGACAAAAAGTTCGTAGGAAAAAAAATCTTGCGTCCCGGTGCTGCGGAGCGTTCTACAGGAACGTTCCTACACGAGAGAATGTTATACGCGTTGGCATTTCAAACGATCCAACGCCCACTGGGATACCGTATTCTACTAATTCAAAAAAAAAAGAACGTTCCTACCGTTCAAACTGTTGAGACGCTCCCTAAACTAGAGTTAAATTTTCATGTCATAATCTCTTCACCGTTTTATTTACCAACAGTCAAGTTTCGTGGATAGCGTGGGTCTTGAGACTGATCAGAAATCCGTGGCTCTCACAATTATTGGTGCAGCAGAAGTTGGTGGGAGGATTCTCTTCGCGGTGTTCGGAGATCACTTGCCATTTTTAAAATTGTACGCAATTGCGGTAGCTGCCATCATAGCTGCCATTGTTTCCGCATTTTTAATGATGTCTTCTTCGTTTGAACATTTGCTCGTCTTGTCACTGGGTAAGCGTGGGTCTTATATATATTAACAAAATAATAATAATAATTCAAGATGTATAAGATTTATTTAGGATATAATTATTGACCAAACCAATAGCGGACGAGCTGCAAGTTATAGACAAGGATGATGTAAAAGAAATGATATGTACAAAATTAATAAAAACTATCAATACAAAATAAATTAATAAAAGCAAAAGTCCAAAATTAAAAAAGAAACTGTTTCGGGGAAAATGATGTAAAAAATGACTTCAACTTACTATACAAATACTAAACACATAAGATATATTATTAATATACTAATAATGATAACAATTCAGAAGTAACTCAAATCTTGCCCCCATTTGGCTAGACCATTGTATGCAAATTAAAGGTGAATGTATTATACAGGATTGTTAAAGCTGACAACGTCGCAGACAGTGTTCATATTTTGTGTGATCAACCCTTTACATGAAATAACAAACCTGCGAAAACTTGGGGTTAATCCATTGTGGAGTCAGGAGAAAACAGTGAAAAACCATGCACAATTTTCATCATGTAAACACACTGTCCTTAATTTTGGTTGTAACAACCGAAATCAGCTGTTGCGTTTTTTGTAGAGATTTTTAGAGACAATTTTCTCGAATATGACTTCATTTGTGATGGAAATATCTCACAGAAAAAAATGGTTCTAGTATAAACTTCATAATCAGTAAGCTTTCAGGCTAAAATTAAACAATGATGTATTTTATAACTGAAATTGTGACTGAATTTGGAGGAACGAATTCAGAGCCATCTAAAAGGTTCTGACCAATGTAGGCAAGCGTTTGGGTGATCTCGGTGTCTGATTCAATTGACCATATTTTTGACCGCGTGAGGGCGCTTTCTTCAGGGAATGTTTTGCAACACAATTACAGTTTCATCTTATTGTAATTGCCTGTATGTAGTTTTCTTGCATCAATGACGAAATACATAAACATAATAATAACACAAATTAACAAAAACCCTTTTGATTACGATTCATCACGTAAAAATTGGTCCACAAACGCCCTCACGCGGTCAAAAATACGGCGAATTGATTGATTTCCCTGTTATTGCATTCCTATTTATTTTTGTTCTGTACCAGTTTGGGGACTCTTACGTGGAGTAAGCTACGGAGCCGCATTTGCTGCTGCTGATGAGCTGTTTTGCTCGCTCGGGACTCATTCAGTAACGACTCTTGTACTCTTTGGGTACGGCTTGGGCATCATTTTAGGTGCTTCGGTTACAGGTAAGAGTTTCTTCATATATTTATAAGGGACAAATAGATTCGTATAGACGATGTGACCTGTGACATCACATGTTTACAAAAGAGCCACCAAGCCTGGACTTCCTGCAGGCACGATTTGTACACAGCGCAATGGGAAGAAACCATAAAAACTTTAATTTTATGGAGATTGCACTGTCTAATTTTTTTCAACTTTTGATATGATGAAAGTGGGCACATCTCAAAACTTGTTCAGCTGTTACTTTTATAACTCTTGGATTTATGTGGAAATTATGACATAAAATGTAAACTTTCCCATATGACTAGTGCAGTTTCATGCCTGCCAGAAAGGCCCAAGAATGTACAAGGTCACACTTATTGTAAACAAAGGTCACAAGGTCTATAGGTGTGACATCGAAGACATGACTGTATACTCAAACCTTTTATATTGGTCCGTCTCTACAGGTGCTCTTTACGACCTTACAGGCAACTATTCACTCAGTTTGGTAGTCTTGGCGGCCATTTTCTGCATGTCAGCTTTGAGTGTGGTGATCATACCTGTGAAGAGAAGGCTTCAGACCAAATGCTTCACTTCCGTCAAATCAGATACTTAATACAGGTACCAGACCGCAAATTCCGGCGAGCAAACAGTTGAAGCAGTTGCCTTGTAGGCAACCTCGTCCCCAAGGTGTGTCAAGCAGTACGAGGTTGACCGCTCTCTCACCCTGGTATTGAAACATTTGCATATCCAAATGGATACGTATGCAAATTAGAACTGAACATGATGAATACTGAATGAGTGCAACTTAACATGTTTACGTTAGACTTTTGTACACCAGTCGTTGTCCAATCAGGGTCCAAGTAAGGAGTTTCCCTCCCAGGGTTTACTATTGTAAACATGGTTGGAAATAAAGTAAACCATGGGGACGGGGTTGCCTTGTAGGGCTTACGTTGTGCGTATTATACGATCCGTAAATCCATTTCTAAATACGGATACATGCATGTAATTACGCTCGTTGCCTGGTGATCGTTCAGAAATTTTAAGTGCAATATTTCGCTTAACGAAAGACTAAAGAAAGACAAAATGTATCCAGATGCATGTTTAGAAAATCGGTTAAATGGACAGACGCAGGAGTCTAAAATATATTTATATATAAAAACAAAAATTATTTTTAAATTTTGAAACAGTATTGTGGTACTCGAAGAAATGACCCGATTGATTTGTTACCATTTTAAAAGTTCAGAGATTTATTAAACTATAAACCCTGAATCTAGAAATCTTTAAACCTTTATGGGAAGGAAATTAGCAGCAATTTGTATATACAATGACCTAAAGGTAAGGGCTTGCGTCTAAACATTAGCCTACACAGGGTTCCAATAACTTTTGCAGTTTTATAAACATAAATGTCAAGACAAAACCACCAACAAATTCTCCAAACGTCTATGCCTTTAAAGATGTACATGTTTTATGTTCAAATCAATTGCAGAGTTTTTCCTTAAAATATTAAGTTGCCTTTAGATATTAATACTAAGATATGTGTTATCAGGGTTTTCAAATTGTATTATTTATATAGAAGATTCAACTCTTATATAGTTTATTTGAATTTATTATGATGACTTCAGAAACAATTGTATATTTGTATTAAAAAAAACCAGCCAAACAAGTTAGCTAAATGCGTTGTTGTATCAACCGTTTTTGAAGATCAGTCACAATTTTTTTAGGGTTGATGCGGGACAAACTCTACTCTAAATGCCATCACCAGTTAATCTAACTTTAATGGCAAAAATCAAAATATTTATTATAAGTCAATGGATTTATTTGTTCCATTTTGTACATTTTTTTATACTGCTTGTCAGATTATTCTTGGATGTTACATATCTGTTAATTTCTTATACAATATCTACACAATAGGAAGGAAAATCATAATAATCACAATAATAACACTTTCTGAAACTCCAGAGGGCGTTATGCAAACAAGACCCAGGATGGTACACGCGATGCGTAATACCATGATGGCAGACTTTGGAACGCTAGGTGGCAGCAGACTTACCATGTAAATTTCCATTGTTTACGTAGCTCTGAGCATGCGCACATCACTGAGAACAATACATTTACCTGGTAAGTCTGCTGCCACCTAGCGTCTCAAAAGTCCCCCATTATCAGTGACTTATAATAATTGAGGTGAAACACACCAAAGCAATTACACAGAGAACACGAAGTTATTAGTTTTCATAAAATAAGGACTGCATGAAAAGTCTTACAGTTTTTTACACAAAAAAAAACCATGCACTAAGTTTGTTAGTCGTCTAAAACCCACCGGGCTGAGTTATTACATACAATTAATAAATATATGTTTTAATCCGCATATAACATACAAACATCATAAGTCGCTTTGTACACTTAGTCAGTAGTAATCCGAAATATCTTATTGAAAACAAACGAATCCTAAAAATAGACAATCATCTCTGTTCTAACATGAATCCTCCATTCGGGCCAAACCTTTCCACTGAAGAAAACTTAGATTGTTTTATCGGATGACTCCCGTTCATATTCAGAGAAAAGCTCAACTTAGGATCTCGTCATAAAACGTTTCTCTACTTTCAAATCATTGGAGTGAAAAACAACAACAACAACAACCAAAACGATTCTTACTTTGTTCATATTAATTCATTTAATTGACCGAGAGCTACAACCCTGGAATACGTTTCAACCAAATTTTGAATTGTCCAGAATGAAATTAACGTAGGCCTAAGTCGTCAACCATGGGTCACGTAGCAATACATAACACAAGCACACTGGGAAAATATCGCAAACTTGATCATTTGTATGTTGTTTTTCCACCAAGAGCAACTGAACATGAATAGAGGGAGACAACAACCCGGTAACTGCTACTCAGAAGAAGAAAAACAGGCCTGCTACTTCACGGCAGCAACGGGGGTAATTGCCTCCATGCCCCTGGTCACTGTCCCGGTGGCGAATTTTTTTCCCCTGAACCTTTCGGGCAATACAGTGTACATTTGTATGTGGGCCATTGAAAAATCAAAAAGCGGTGGTATTATGTGACGTCCTCGCTCTGATTGGCTTAAACTCCACGGACACTGCCTGAAAGGTTCAGGGAAAAAGAAATTTGCGCCCCGGTGCCCCTGGAAATGTTCCAGTAGCAATTTAAATGTTCCTCATAGACGTGCCCTTTATACTAGACTGTAGGGAACTACTGCCTTTCTCTTACAAGGAACGAAGTATCTGGCTTGGATGTGGTGGTACAAAATGAACCAACGTCGTTTATCTCAAAAGGTAATTTTATTGAGATACACCCTTTTGCCAAAACTGGGCCGATTTTGCTTTTGGTGAAAAACAACATAATACGGATGATCAGGTATGCGGCATTTTCCCATTGTGCTTGTAATATGTATTGCTACAGGGTGCACCCCACGAAATAGGGAGAAAACAAGGCGTCGGCCTCATCAATAATTTGTAGGGCCCTCAAAATATTCTATATTAGACAGAT
>JAJGQC010000121.1:0-25000 GCA_021014325.1 Plazaster borealis
AAATGCCAAGCTGGCAACAGCCAATCTCTCTCATTTTTTATGAACAATGGTTTAACGTCTAATGGTTATGAATTGCACAAATCAATAAATTGTGATTCAGTAACTAGACAACAATACTTAATCTATGCTCTTTGGGGGGTTTAAAATTTAAAACCAGTAACCGGTCATCAAGAAGAAATGGTCGCACCATTTCCCCTTCTAACCTTGGTTTTAGTTTCATTGATATTAGTGGAAGAATTAAGCTCAGGATGGATTGGCCATAATGAAGGTATATTACCCCATCTATGTGTAGCCATAGCCGTTAATACAACCTCAGCCACTGATCTGTTTAGGGATGAATTCAAAATTAAACAATCGGTAACTCGGGGTAATTCCTCCTTTCACCCCGAGGAGTTCCGGGGTAAAAATAAGTTTGGCTATAATGAGGTCATTATCCACAGGTCAATGAACAACACTCTTGCAGCAACAGATTGCCAGGTCTACGTCTTTGATATCTCCGCCGGCCGGGCTGCAGTTTGGCAAGCGCTTGGTCAATCCGTAATTTATATAGTTCCAATAGAAATTTAGAGTTTGCGTTCTATTGGTTTCTTTAAGACTTTGACTGCAACAAGGACGCCCAAACTTGCCCACTGAGAAATTAAAGAGAAACGGATAATTCACCAAAGTACCACGTTTTTGAATTTCGTCCCCGCATAATAGTGAAAACTGACGCGATGTTAAGGTTGTT
The DNA here is from genome assembly GCA_021014325.1 of Plazaster borealis. Taxonomy (NCBI): domain Eukaryota; kingdom Metazoa; phylum Echinodermata; class Asteroidea; order Forcipulatida; family Labidiasteridae; genus Plazaster; species Plazaster borealis. The sequence goes on from JAJGQC010000121.1 coordinate 728, forward strand.
ATTGTCTTTAATGAAGAAAAACGACAAAGTATGAGCTGAGGTAGAAGTTAAACTTTGACCTACTGCAGCTCAAAGTTGAAATTTATACGTTGCTCCATCCACAGTCTATGCTCCGATATCACCCCCTTTTCAATTCCAAGTAATAAGCTTATTTGTATATATGTAACATGGGACAGTATGGTTGAGGCATGTCTTCATTTATTGGTTTAAAATCTAAACATTTACATTTTTGAAGAAAACAAATGCAACGCAAACCAAATAAAGTAAATATAAACTGGAAAAGAACAGAAAAAGCCCATACATCCGACTTCAAACTTGTGAAAGCCCAAATTAACCAAAGTCATGTCTGCAATTAATAGTGGTATCTTCAATTTTGAGGAAGCGATTGGGCTCTGGTCTCTTCAGCGATGCAACGATGGTCGTGAAATAAGCCGATTTCACGACGACCTGCAAAAAATAACACTGGGTATCGTTTTAATAGGTAAACTGGCTGTTCAGCGGCCGATTTTCACCGTTCAAAAAACGAACTGAAAAACATTTTGATTGTCAAGAAAGATTCGACACATTTTAAATAACTAAATTAGGCATATCATTTATAATAATAATTGTTAATCCATCAGCAGACCATTTAATAGAGCTGCCAGGCAGCTTAACTAATCCGGTAGTCCCTTGTTTACATAGTACCAAACACCAATCTGACCTTTTGTTCACAGGTGGGCCCTATCTCTATTGATATCTGCAGTTGCCCACCCAGTTGACCAGGCCTGTGCAGAATCGTATTCATGACCCTATTGTTTATATTCAAGGCTTTGGAACCCTGTAAAACCTTGAGTCTATTCTCGAATTACCCTGAGTTACCGCTTGTTTTTAATTTTGAATTCGTCCCTTACAGCCTTGAACTTCAGAGCTTCAGAAGTGTTGTACTTTTTATTTCTTATTTGTGTACACAGAGAAGGAGAACCTGCATGATCCTGGTGCTCTTAGCGTTCTCTATCTTCCCTATTGTAGTTTTGTACCAGACTCTCCAGACGACGCTCGTGCGCAGAAACGTGCTATGGGTGGACGATGTCATGATCTCGGAGACCCAGTTAAAGTCTACCACCAGAAAGGCACCATCACTGACCCCTTCCTTGTCCCACCGCAACCTAACAAACACTGCCTCCAAGAGCTCACTGAATAAGACTGGAGTGAAGACAAATAGTAAGCCTGTCGCAGCAAGTTCACCACAGGAAAACAACAGGGTAGTAAAGGTGTACATTTATTCATCAACAAGAGACGTTTGGTTGAGTAATGGTGGACCCAATGGCGAACTAGAAGAAAATTGGATAACTTTTAAGGGTCCGCAGGTCAGGCACACTCTAAAATGCAATAGTTCGTTGACACTTGAACTCAGCCTAGGCGCTGATACCAAGAAGTTTAAAGAGAATGATGTTATTCTGTTTAACAACAGACAGGACGACCTGTTACCGAAGACAATGAGGATAATACTCCAGGATATTTCAGCACAAGGGGAGAACGACCAGGTGTGGATCTTCAAGATTCTAGAGTCAATGGCCAACATGAGGAGGGTACAACCTTCCGTGAGGTCTCTACCAATCCACGCCATCATGGGTTACCCATTGACAGCAGACATCCATGCGGTGTACGGTCGCTACGTTCCCGGCAAGCCGGCTGTGAGCCCTGACAACTCCCTGCTTGAGACGATCAAAACCAAGACCAGGACTCCTGTAAGCTGGATAGCCGGAAACTGACGTGGCACATTCTGGCCGCGGCTGGATTTCGTTCATGACCTCATGAAGCACATTAGGGTTGATATCTACGGCGGTTGTGGGAAGCTTTCCTGTTGGCCAAGGCGCTCAGAAAAGTGTCTCAGACTCATGGAGAGGTACAAGTTCTTCTTAGCTCTTGAGAATTCGGAATGCCCGGACTACATCACTGAGAAGTTCTGGAATGCGATCCGTCACGGTATAGTACCCGTGGTGTACGGCCCGGACAAGGCAAGCTACCTGAAGGTCGCGCCCCCTAATTCATTCATACACATCAGTGACTTCAACAGCACCAAAGAACTGGCGAAGTACTTGAAACATTTGAATGAAAATCCCAAGGAGTATGTCAAGTACTTAGAATGGCAGCAGAAGGGTTCGTGTGCCCATGCCGGGGAAAACCCTTTGCCTTTTTGTGAGATTCCCGAAGTGATACAGCGAGTAAAACTGGGTCTAATTAAAAAGAAACCCATGTCAGAATTTCCAATATTTGATCAATGTAGACATCAAAGGAAAAACTGTAGTTATGGTGTGTTTAAGTACAATACATGGACACCATGGTCCTAAACAACTTTCATGTGAACTTAATGGTCCTTAACGGGAATGCTATTTAAAGCAAATGTACAAATTGGTATTTGTCAAAGACCAGTATCCACACTTGATGTGACCCAACACATACATGAAATAACAAACCTGTGAAAGTTTAAGCTCAATCAGTCTTCTGAGTTATGAGAAAACAGTGAAAAACCCCATTATATGATTTCACTGTTTTCAAACATTAGTTATCACACAAGCGCTAGTGGTATACGGAAAAATATAGCGCTTCTGCGTCCCATATCCAACGAGGCCGAACGTATTTATCTTCAAGCAAACTTGATGCGCAGTTAGAACACACAAAACGCAGGGTGTGATATGGGCCGTGCAATATAAGTTTATATCACACTCCTTGTTGCTTTGGATCGACCAATCAGAATCGAATATTCAGGCCTGCTTGAACATAACGGATTTTACCACCAGTGATAAAGAATAATTGTTTTACTCATTTCCTAAAAACTATAGCATTTCAAGCAAAATAAAAAAATCTATTTCAAGGGACAGTTTCCACCATGACCATCTTTGTCATGTAAATTATGTGTGAACATATATATTGTCAACTTTACCAATGTTGTACACACCCTTTAAGCTTGTTTATAATTTGTTTGTTTATCATTTAATTGTAATTTTGATATTTTTACACTTCTGAATTTTTCGTAATTATCGATCAAAAAATTAGGCCCCAACCTAAAGGTTTTGAAAAACTAGCTACACTTCTGCCATTGACATCGTGCGTCAAAATGACAACACTTTGACGTCATCTGTGAAATGTTGCTTTGTTATTGCAACAAAGCGGCTAAACAAAACTGGTTTTTAAAGGGATTGCTCAATACAATTATTACTAGTGCCCGGATGAACTCCCGTGTGCTGATGGTTATAACAAGAACTGCTATAACCCCATTGACCCTATCTTAAAACCCTGCATCAAGGGACCTGTTAAGTGGCAACACCCCTGTGGTACGTTGTCATCACACGCTGAAAAGCTTTTTTCCACAGGTTAAAGGCACTGTACACATTTGGTAATTACTCAAAACATATATTAGCATAAAAACTTACTTGGTACTGAGTAACAGAGAGCTGTTGATTGTGAGAAATGACTCCATCTGAAGTAACGTAGTTTTTGAGAAAGAGATAATTGTTTTTATTCAGTGTGTTGTTTACATGTCCAGGTATTGCCCAGGTTAATTTAAGCTAATTTGTTTGCTCAATTTATTAAGTTTTATAATTTGGTTTAATCTACCAATTGACAATTGACATGGCAGAGTTTTGTCCTGCCAACTTCTAACCAAATCACTCACCCTTGTTGATTGACACCCCCTCTAGGACGTGTGGCGTGGTCCAGCTTAGGATATCATGGCATATGAGCTGACCAGTGTGTACGATTTGGTTAAGACAATGGAAATATTAAAATATGTCAGCATGTGCTGACAACGTACCTCTTTATAGGGTTTTTAGAATTTTTTTTACAAAAACAGAATCAAGTACATATAAAAAAATACCCATTAATTTTTTTATATAAAGTAAATGATAATAAATAGGTAACATCAATTTAAATAAATAAACCGTCTTATCACGGACTGAAGAAGAACATGGTAGAACATGGTTCTATGGTCTTTATCTAAATCACCCAGATGTGAAACAACTTTGATGGGTACGCATTGCGGGAGACTTCGAAGCTTGATTTTTAAAAAGTTTGATTTTCTTATTTTTGTTTAGCTCTAGTTGTTTACGCCACCACAGTTGCCTCAAAGCAAGGGTCAAAGTCAAACCTCAAAATTTCAAAATATCCTGCATAGACCTATGCCACTAATATCCCAGGGTTCTACACTAAGGCCTTTGTTATTTTTGATTTATGTATTATGATATGCTTAAATGTGTTGCTCCTTGTTAAAACCGATTCTCTTTGCCTCTGGACAGAATCTGCAGGTTCTGGCTAATGCTGTGAAGGATGATTTGAGGGTGCTACAAGATTGGTTAAGAGCCAATAAGTTGAAAAACCATCCTGATAAAACTCACTATATTTATTATTCTTTGCAGCAAAGAGAGCGATTTTTACCAGATGTCTCACTTTATCTAGAAAATGTTATTGTCAATAAGGTTTCCTCTACTACTTTTCTTGGCCTTATTACTAATAAGAATATGCTATGGAAGGAGCAAATTATCCTTGTATGTAATAAAATTTCTAAATGTAATTACATTTTCAACAGAACTAAGAATACTTTAAGATTGAAAGACAGTTTGGCTGTTTTTTTTTTTTTCTTTTTTTTTTTTGGGGGCATTATAAAGGTGTACCCCTCCATGTTCAAAAGACTTATAACTCTTTAAAAAAAATGTATTTGTAATGCGTGTCATGTCCAGTACAATGCACATACCACTCCTCTTTGTTTTAAATATAAACTTCTGAAGCTGGAAGATATTTTTAATGTACAAATTGCCATTCATTACTTTGATTATGAAAACAATTTGCTCCCGGTTAATTATTTAAGTCCATCTTCATATTTTCCTTTAAATCATGATTTTCATCCTTTTTGCTACAAGACAAGATAATCTTATCCGTCTTTCTGATATTTGTAGAGTGGATGTGGTTTCTTCCAATTATCGTAAGCTTCTACTAAAAGTTGTTAACTCCCTTCCTGTTTGCCTGAGAAATGAATTTTCAAGTATATCTAGGAAGCTTTTCTTTACCCATCTTTAAAAAGAGTTTTATTTAAGTATAACAGTTTTCTTTGCACTAACTTATCATGTCATTCATGTTCAAAATTAGCAGGGCATTAGTATTTCTATTTAATTTTTTTATTATTAATTTTAATTTGAAATTAGAAAATATATTTAGTCTTATTATTAGTTACCCTCGGGAAAGAATATTATCGTTTTTTAGTTTTCATTAGGCATTTTTTGCATGCAATTAATATATCAGTTTTCCAATAGCAGTGTGGGTACTCCACTACAGGAGGGTTATACCTCCTCTGGATGTTATATCCATTTGTACCTTAATTATTTTCTTTTTCATTACTATTATAAATTATGTTGTTATTTAATAGGTTTAAAGTTGTGCAAATGGAAATAAACCAAACAAACAAATAAACAAACAAACTATTACTGTTGCGAGTATAGTTTAGTTTTACAGGTCAAAAAGCCAATTTCAAATCACATAAATACCAGATTTGTCTACGGAATATTGCCCGGAAAATATTTTCCTTGCCCTCAAATCAAAGCAAGAATCAAATCAAGATGAATCAGGACTTTCTATTGTTCCAGAGCTACCCAAGGTTTAAAAGAAGCCCAGAGAGTATGAAATTGAACGTATCATCAGAGAGAGATACAAGAACAAACGGTTAGAGTACTTGATCAAATGGAAAGGTTTCTCTATAGTCAAAAAGTACATGGGAACCAGAAACAAATCTGAATGCAGAAGCCAGAGAGTACCTCATCAAAAACCCTGTTAAGATTTCTAAGAAAATTTGAGTGTGAACCACTTTTATCTACATTTTGTTTAAACACGATGTACTCGATTTTAATGTAAAATGATGATTATGATGATTTATGATGGTTTTGATGTAAAATGAAGAGATCGAGGAACCTACTACCAGGGCTCAAATTTAGAGAAAAAATCCACAAGACCGCAGGGCTTGTAGGTTACAGTATTTACTGGACCAGCAATTATTTTACAAGACCAGAATGTAATGAGAGAGAAATTTCCACAGCGTCTAAAATGTACATGTAAACTATTTTTATTTGAACAAGCACTAAGAGAATATCTCATCAATTTTGTCTTCAAGAATTAAGTCATGCTTTAATACCCAACATAATTGAAAGATATTTACCAGACTCAAAGTCAACATTGAACATTATTTTCTTTTTTTTTATTACACAGTGAGGTACTTTTAGTCATTGAAAAACAGAAGACCACCAAACTTGTCCAGTAGTTTACTGGCCCGATGCTAAAATCACTGGCCTCGGGCCTGCGGTCCAGTGTTAAATTGGAGCCCTGGAGCTGCATGTTTTAGGCCTGCTATATAATTGCTTCACAGAAGCAATGGAGGAAATTAACTCAGTGACCCCTGGGCTCAATTTCATAGAGCTGCTAAGCACAAAAATTTGCTTAGCATGAAATTTCTTCCTTGATAAAAACAAGATTACCAACCAAATTTCCATGTGTTGCATATTGCTTGTTACTGGTATTCAGCTGTTGTTTGCTTATCCTGAAAATCACATGGAAATTTGGTTGGTAATCCTGTTTTTATCAAGGAAGAAATTTCATGCTAAGCAAATTGTTGTGCTTAGCAGCTCTATGAAATTGGGCCCGGGTCATTGCCATGGAGCCCCATGATTTTCTAAAGAATTGTACAATCTTCTCACACAGAAAACGGTAGCAATCTCAGCTGGTGACAGGCTGCTAGAGAAAGTCATCCAGATGGATGTACCAGCAGGTCAAACAGTTAAAATTGGACAATAAACGGAAGCTGGAGAATAACTTTAAAGGAAACAATCCAATGTGTTGCATGGCAAAGAAACTAAATAAAATGCAACCCATGACTGGCTACAAAGACATTTCTAACAGACTTGTTAAAATTTAACAAAATGGTTAGACACACAAGATTTTATGGTCTGAGCGAAAACAGTTCTATTGTGTATTCCTTAAAAAGATACAATCGTGACTTGTCACTCCTGTTCCAAAGGTTTTAAAGGTATTGTACACTTTTGGTAACAGCTCAAAATCAGTGTCCACATTTTGTGTGATTCAACATATGCATGAACAAACAAACCTGTGAAAGTTTGAGCTCAATTGGTCATCGACGGGTCACGAGAAAATAGTGAAAAGAGACCTTATGTGTTTTGTGGTTTTTTTAAACATCAAGTTTTTATCAAGCATGATAAAGACTATTGTTTTACTCATTTCTCAGAAACGATAGCATTTTAAGCAGAAATATTTTAAGGAACCCTTTCTACCATTACTTACTTTAAATCATGTAAAATTATGTGTGAATCTATGAACATTTGTGTTTTTCGATAGTGTACAGGGCCTTTAAGTATCTATTTATCATTACTATCGCCCTATTGCCTCGACTTCTAATGTCATGAATTGCTTTGAACAGTAGTTGCTAAAATGGCTGAATAGCGAATACTTACATCCTGATCCATCCCATTTCACTATCACAGGAATGTGGAGAATGTAGTGACTGTTTACCTTCGAAAAAAACAACTATTTAGATATGACCCTACCTTTAACTCATACATGTTTTTGTCTTCCTTGTTCCGGGTTGTTTTTTATTCTCGGTCATCCCCATTACTTGCAACATTTTTTTATATATATTCTGATTCAGTCTGTACTGTATTTTATAGGCGGGTTTTGGATGTTTGTTACATTTTATTATGTGTACTGTACATAATTGTTGTTTTTACCTTATTGCCAAATGGAAACAGAATTGATAAGTTTTGAAAATGTGGACAATAAATTTAATCTAATGTAATCTTATCTATGCAAAAAATAGTTAATGGCCTGACGTTTCGACCCTAGCAGAGTCTTTCTCGAGGCAGTAAAGTGGAAATACATGAATAGAGGCAGAGAGTAAACAGACAAGGCAAGGGGTAAACAATGAATAGGGAGACAGAGGGGGGGGGGGTCTTATCTAATCTAAATGTTTCGATACAAATTTACTCAAGCCTCACTGAGGTGCCCTTTACTAAGAAAAATCCGCAATGTCCTTTAAAAAAAACAGGGTAGCTATATTTCTCACAAAAAATTAAGAAGTCAAGGGATAAAAGAACGCAATGAGGATCACCTCAGGAGTCATAGTTTCAACCACAGCACTCGAAGCCCAGTCAATATTGACATACTCGAAGCTAGAAGATGGAAATTTATTCATTCATCCCGAAACAATGATGCAGTGTCACTTTAAAAATGCCTCTGAGTCATTTGAGCCAATTTTGAGCATGAAGCCAAGCTTGGGCACAGTTGATTCATGTATTACGAGTCAACGTGTTTGCATGAACTATGTATCAATTACAATGACTCAAAGATCAAATGACAGATCATCTCTGTGTACAATTCATAGATCTATTTCATTTATTACATTTCATTAATTAATTCTGGTTGTGAAGCCAAGGACGCTCAGAAAAGCAAACTTAATCACTATACTAGCCAAGAACCCCATCGAGAGAAGACAAAGAAGAAAAATTCAGTTTTAGATGTGGGAGGAAAACCCCAGAGAACTACTCCAGGTAAAACCCACGCAGTCAGGTAGGGACCAAAAACCCAATCCTCATAGTGCCCCCGGTGGGATTCGGACAGGGGTCCTAGAGGTGGAAGGCAAGGAAAGATACCACTACACCAACCCAACCACCCAATCAAGAACAATACGTACAGATCAATTCATGCAATTAGTGAAGACAGCTCCAGTCCTCCAAATACAACCTTGAATGCAGTTCACCTTTGAGGTACATGTGTGCACTCAATCAAATCATTTGCATAGAGCCAGGCATGCCTATAAATACAAACAGGAATTTCCAGTTTCGCAATACCAAATACCCTCATCTTGTTTACAATCGGACGGTTCATGCCAGGAGGGTATTTCCTTGCCTCTTTTTCCTGTTTCAATGCTGTCAAGTTCCAAAGAAGGTAAGTTCATATTTTTCGGCTGTCAAAGTAATACAACACGCATGATAAAAAATCTGTAAAAAATACCCACTTTTGAAGGCTGCTGTACCCAATGATTTCAGTCATTCCACATTTTCCAGCACTGTGCAGAAACCTCCCAACGAACACGTAGTATACAAGTCTGGCTGGTGAAACCTACCTCCATGGTGAAACTAAAGGCCCTTTCACACAAGAATATTTTTTAAAACTAGACCTTGACTAAAATTACCATGATGTTAATAAATAGCAAATTCCAGTCGAGTGAAAGCTATCCTTGTTAAATAATAACCAAGGGCCCTTGATCCAGACCTCCTCCCCCCCCCAAAAAAAATGGCACACATGTCAAAAATCGCCACGACATGTAGTGTGAAACAATTACTGTGCCATAACCAAGGACCCTAGAAATTGCGATATCATTATTCTAATGAACAGAGAGTGTCACTAGTAGAAGAAAGTGTTCAGTGAATGAACAAGCATTAACTTAACCCTCCCCAACGAAAACAAAACAAGGGACGTTGGTTAATTTGTGTTTTAAGAAGTTTTGTGAAAGCTTGTTAAATAATTGCAATGGAACGAAGTGACAGGCAACCGGCACCCATTACCGAGGACCTGTGATACTGGTGCTCGTGTGAAAGGGCCTTGTGAATAATCTCGCTAGAATAGGCCAAGTGTGTTGTTCTGAAGAAAAAACCCCTTTTCAAACAGTACATGCTCTGTTCATCATCAAGAGCCTCTTAAACTGTTTTTTAAAGGGTCTGTATACGTTTGGTAATGACTCTGAAAATTAATGGCAATACAAATTTACTTGGTAAGAAGTACAGCAGCTTTGGATAGTATAGGCCTAATGCATTTTAAGAAACTTTTCACTTTTAAAATAGAAGTACATGTACATGTCTTCCGTTTATGGAGAAAGATATCACTTTTTATCCCCAAAATTTAAGAAGCGTTATTGTGTATTCCAATTGCAGATTATTCTTCCTGCGTGGACATAACCACTCCAGTTTTTCGGCAATATCTTAAAAACACTAGGGGGCCTACCAGGTTAAAGGTTAGTTTTATGTTATATACTACAACTGTATAGGATTGAAACAAAAGTGGGTTCCAATTACCAAACGTATACAACCCCTTTAAAAGACTTACACTCAGACTAATTAATGGAGGTTTTCGAGTTTGAAATGGCGCATTTTGGTCTTTTACAGCACAACACAATTCTGCTTACCAGAAATAGTTTACCAGCCAAAATAACATGTCATTTTTGTTTTAAAAATTGCTGAAATTGGGCCTGGCATGTTACTTCAAACATGAGAATGACAAAGATTGTTACTGCAGAAGAAAAAACAACTTTTTTTTTACTAATTGATTTGCAGGTTATCTTGTTCTTGCATCTTTTAGTTATAATGGCAACTGGCTCTACCGAATCGCTATTAGATACAATCAGTCAAGGACACCTTGAATGCTGCATCTGTGCTGAACGTTATAAGAAACCAAAAATGCTTGATTGTCAGCACAGCTTCTGCTTGAACTGTCTACAACAGATGTCAAAATCAAAAGAGAAACTTGGGGTACATGTACACCAACAAGTGTTTGTATGTCCACTTTGCAGACAAGAAACTTTACTGACCGGAAAGAATGTTGCTGATCTACCCACAGACATAAAACTCACTTCCCTGCTGGTTGAAGTTGTCTTGTATGAAAAGAAATTAAAGAGGCCGAAAAAGATTTTTAAATGTGACAAGCATAATCAAGGTTTTAACAGCTACTGCGACACCTGTAAGAAATTGGTATGCACAACTTGTATTGTACTAAATGTAGATCGAGGTCATACCAATCACACTCTCCTTGGACTACAAGACGCTTTGAATAAATGCAAACAAGAATTCGCACAACTGGTTCCAAAAGTCCAACAAAAGATTGCCGACGTGAACAGTGATATGGAAGAAGCAACCAAGTGTTACAAGAACTTCATATCTAAGGTTGAAGAAACTAACCAGACAATATCTGAAAAGGCTGACAGTGAGGTTGCAAGGATAAGAGCAGAGGAGAAAAAGCTCAAACAAGATGCAGCGTTGTTTTATCATGACAAAGCCGAGGCGATAAAAACTGCTAATATGACGAATATCACAACCGCCACCCAGGCCGAGAACAAGCTGGGTGAGGTAGAGCAACTGATGGCTCAAGAAAGCAGCTATGAAATCTTACGTCTCATTGAGAAACCCTTAAGCGATATCAAGAAGTTGACTGAGGTACAACAAAACAAAGTGTCTGATGAGAGGTTGTCTTTTACTTACTTTAAGGAGGATCTTCATTAGGCAGAGTTCTCCCCATGCACAAGCTAGCGTATCGGGCCGATACGTGCAAATTGCGTGCCGAATCCGATTCGCGCAAATTTCCGCCGATACACACACACAAAAAACGGTAGTTTCACAAAAAACATGCAAAGAAAACCATACAGAATGCTCCAAATTGCACAGTAGGGCTTTGAAACCCAAGAAAAACACGAAGTATAAAATATTCCGAAGACCTTGTTTCAATTCAGCGCGCTTCGGCAAAACATCCCAAAATTTTGGCCCAGAGTGCCCCACAGTTTTGAAAAAACCTGGGGAGAACCCTTTTAGGCATGCTGGGAATGATATATTAATATTGGGCACATACATTGCGTATTGTCATCATCATCATTTCAACCTCGTTCGATCATCATTATCTGTGATAGAGACAGTTGGTGGTGTAACTTCCGGCAGCAAGCTCTCCAGACATTCCTATTGTTCATGAGGGTTTTTAACTCGGGACTCAGGAGACGCTTTCAGTTTCAACTAAATATCTTCAAGAAGGACTTACAGATAAGTTTGTTTTATTTTATTTTTATTTTTTTTCCCCTGGAGGAGGATTTTATTCAATCTTAATTAATATACAAAACTACGTATCCAATTTATAAAACCATCTACTTATATGGAACAGTGTTTAGAAAAACAAAATGATAGTGTGGCATGATAGGTTTATGCCGATTGCCAGTAGAACCATGTTTTGGTTCCCAGAGAATGGTGCTTCCTTTCCTTGCTCTTTTGTTTCAAGCAAAGGGAAAAGAAAATAAACCTCATTCCCATCCAAACTGGTGTTTTTCATATTGGGGGGGGGGGGGGGTTTTGCAAACGTACATGTAGGGGAGGGCTGACCCATCATGATATTCTTTGAGGTCCCATTGGAGTAGGCGGTATCCGAATTGGCGGGTATGGTTACTGCTACGACTGTTGCTAAGGGTGTTACAATTGGACATCCTATACTTCAACACATGATGACGCAGAAATCTTGCAGTAGCCATAGCTGTAGCCATAGCCCGAGCCTCAGTAAAAGAAAAGCCTTTCTGCCTCACTGCCTAAAGCCCGGTTCACACTTCCTGCGAATGCGAAGCGAATTTGGACGTCACTTTGACGTCACAGTTCTGTTTTCGCTGCGAATGTTCGCAGGAGTTGAGCTGTTGCGAATTTGTGACGTCAACATTCGTACCCATTCGCATTCGCAGGAAGTATGAACCGGGCTTAAGACTTAGACTCTGATTTAAGATGTCACAGTTGAACATCAACAATGACTCAGATGATCATACAAAGCCATATGTAAAGGTTTGGAAAGTCTACAAACAAAAAGAAAATCCCTTACCTCTCTACATTGGTCTCCTGCTCTAAACTTCCGTGAAAGTGTTTCTGGTGGATTCTTCTAGTCAGAGATTGAGGTCACTTGAATCAGTCCTTATCTGTTTGATATTGCTCATTAGTCTAAGGATGCCTGATGGATAAAAAAGTTTATAGAAAATTAACGGTCGACCAGACATTCTTACAGCAGTGGCAATATGATATTTTGTAAGTTTATTATTAATAATTAGCTGAATTACATTTATGATACATTTATGATGATACAGTTTATACACAGTTGTTTGCAGATCTTGTTCAGCAATTTCATCTCATCACAGTTCATTAATTTTTAAAAGAAGTGAAACGGGAAATCAATAACTCTTCCACATTGTATAAAAACAGAACTTTCCTTGCATTAATACACCAGCAATGTTTAAGGTCTTCAAATGCTTTTCCTTAAAAATAGAATTTCGAACGAAAATATTTCTTTACAGCCGAATTATCAGTAAACTTTCACTCAGATTGAAACAATTTAATATTTTTACTAATTTAACAAAATAATACTAATCCTATACTTTGTAATCAAACATTTGTTTACATGCAGACTTTTTTTCTTCTGAAATCAATGCACAGGGATTTCTTTTAGTTAACATGGTTAATGAGTAATAAATTGTAAAAAGTACAGTGCAGGATAAATGTCATTTTGCAGACTGTCATCTATTTACTGAGCTCATAACTCTGTAGTTGCCAAGATTTGCCGCCATCATTGTGGGAAATTGGTAAAAGTTGGAGGTCAGGCCTTTAACTTCGCTCTTGAAGGGGCACAGCAATTTTCCACTGGCATTGTCTGGTAAGGGGCACTTCAATGAGGAAAATGTAAATTTGTATTGAAACCTTGCAAAGGGCACCGCAGCAAAAGCACAGTGCACCACGGCAATTGCTGTGGGTGCTGTGGGTTAATTCGAGGCCTGGGAGGTTGGAGCTGGACAGAGGTTGCGTTTATTACGTTATCAGGCCTGATGCTTCGTTTTTGAAAGGGCAAGGGCACCACAGAGGCACCTCCTTGGTAAAGTTTAATTTTTTGTTATAAACAAAAACAGTCGATGAGGAAATTGTGAATTTCTTTTGGAACATTTCAAGGGAGGCCAAGGCAATGACATGGGGCGTTGGAGGCGATTGCGTCCGTTGCCTCAGTGAAGTATCAGGCCTGCGTTATTATAGGATCTATCCATTGAAATGACAACTCACAATGTACGGTATGCAGACAAATCTTTAGCAGCTTTGGGGGATTGGGACACTCCTGATATTTAGCCTTATTTGATGACATCTTTGGTATCCTTGTACAGTGTACGCTTGTATTGTATAGTAAAGCGTTATTATTCAAAAAGTACTTAGTGGCCTGACGTTTCAACCTTAGCACTCCCGAGTCTTTCTCGAAGGCTGAAGCATTATAAAACATAATTATAATATTTTCACTGAAGTGTCAGCGCTATAGTATGCATGACGGAATTTTATCGCCAATATTTCCCCCGGTTTCCTTTCCCCCACCCGGCCCACCAGGAACAAGATTAAACCCAAACTGCCTAAAAATAGGATTTGTCTGTACATCGTATAAAAATAATTCCAACCATCTGGCAACCTTCCACCTCCGACTTTTACCAACACCCCTCAAAACCTCCATGCCTCAATTGTATGCGCTGATCGACAACAGAGTTTACACTCGGCAGAAAGTCTCAATAATGGAGCACTAACAAACATTATAAATTGCAGTAATTGAAAAACATTTTTTGTTGATTACATCATGATCATATAGAAAGGACAGTCTCTGTCCTTTCTCTATGATTACATGTATGCTGTCTCAAGAATGTAAACAAAGAAGTATCGTATATCAATAACTATTTTAACGATGGAACTTGTATGTTATAAAATTTGTAATTAAGACTCACAAAAATACAAATTTTATGAAATGTTAATGTAAGAACTTGTAAAAATCATGCGTTTACTTCATAACGTGCGCTATTTCATGAAATAAATGTTGCAAGAATAACTTACCAATCTTCTTCACTCCATGGAAACAACAATAAACATTCAGTTACACTTTAATTGGTACTTTACGGTCAGCATTCTGTAACAGAATTCCCGAAATAACCTTTTTCATGTTTTTATGGTAACAACTCGAGCGCCCTCAAGAGAAGATTTGAAGACAGTCAACACTGCCACCCCCCCCCCCCAATTTAGCATTCTCGCTTCCTATTGGCTGAATGTTTGACTAATAGACGGCACGTCAAAAAAACCCTGAATAAATAAATAAACAAAGACTTGAACGAAAGCAATTACATTTACAATTGTCAGCAGACTTCTTAAAAACTCATTGGCAATGGAGAGGCCAGGCCAGGCATATCTACAAAGTCACTGCCGAGTCTTTAACATGGTCTGAGACAAGGCAAGAAGAGTACATCAAGATGAGGAGGGGTGGCAGTGGAGTAACTAAGTGGGGTGGGGGGATTTTGCTTCAAATTGATGTCCGCTCCCCCCCCCCCCCCGGATTTGAAATTTTGACTCTTGAGATTATAAATTACCAGAATAAAATGGTACATAACATAAGCTTTTGTGGGGGAAAATGATGTTGGCACATCTTTTGTTTTGTATTTTGTGTGGGAACAATAATCTAAACTATTAAAACCGTAACCTGCGCCATCTTAAAAAATCTTGGATAAGAAGTTCCGCCATTTTAAATGATGTTTTGAAAGGTTGAATTTGGTTCTCTGAAATTACTCACATCATTAGTCACTTGGTCCATCAGCAGGCATACTAAATTATGAAAGTCATTAGTATACATTACAAAGCAGCACATCCATTAAATGCTGAAACGGTTTAATGTGCATTATTAATATGCCTAAAATCCATTCAAAAATAGAGTAACAAAATGATAGTAAGTATGATTTTCTTGGAATGGATTCATTGTCGTCCAGTGTCCATATTTTTCACTAAAACATAATTTCAATTGTGTGTGACAAGCTTATTCACAGTTCACTGCGGTCGATTCCACAAAGCACTACAATTTATCTTAAGAAAGATGAGTTGACAGCATTACCATGGTAATTTGTATTGTGACATCAATTACCCTTTGCATAGCAATTAAGATTAATTTGAAATCAAAATTAACTCTTTGGGAAATCAAGCCCTGGCAGTCTAACGAGCGAGCCACAGAACCAACCAATTAGCGACAACTACCCATTATTTTGTTATTAATATTAGGCCTACATAAAAACACGGTGTGTCTGATGTGTGTGTGACGCAGCTCTTTTGCAAATGCACAATAGCTGTTTTTAGTTGGTTTAAGGGAAATATCATTTTTACAGATCTTACTTTGATTACACTTAAATACAATGAGGCTACTCCTCCTGGGTTTGATAACGTTCGGCCTGCTCGAAGGTGATGGGCAGTGTTTGACTTCTATTGGAGGGGGATGTCCGCCAACTTGGAGCAAATGGGGAGACCACTGCTACAGAGTCACCGATGAAGCCCTAACATGGTCTGAGGCTAAGCAAGAATGCATTGGGTCGGGTAGTGTAATGGCGGTGCCTCAATCCAAGGACGAGATAGAACACCTGAAGTTCTCAAAACAATTTTGGATCGACTGCAGCAACATTGGAGGTTTGTAACTCATGTTAAAATAACACTGTGCAATTTACACGTAAATGTTCTGTGTAGTAAACAAATTTTTACAGAAACAACAACAAAAACTTTACATTATTTTTTATCTACTATTAGAATTTTTAAAAAGCAGTTATTATTTTTTACATTGTCTGTACCCTTTAGATTCCTGGGTTGTTGGGGAGGGCACTACTGATAAAAAGTGGCGAACAGGTGAACCATCAGGTAGCGGCAATTGTACTATAATGAAACTCAACGAAAAATGGAATGATGTGAATTGTAACGAACAGTTTCACGCAATATGCAAGAAAACTGAAGCAACTTTACACTTTTAAACATTGTGAAAAGAGCTGTGGACTTTTTAATCTTTTTTTTCAATCTGTCTTCTTTTTTAGAATGCATAAGAATATTGTGAATAATTTGAAAACAATTTTTAACAATGATTTTCAATCTGTTAAAGGTGGGTTCATAGATTGGTACTCCAAAACTTAATAACCATAAAAACTTACTTGATGTGAAACACTGCAGCTGTTGATAGTTTAAACTATACTATTTTGAGAACGGATTCTCTTCTTAGTATTTGGTTTGGATAATTTTTCAGACAAAAACATTTGAATCTGAGAAACAGGGTTGGTGTCCGCTCGCGAATGCTGCGGCCACAGATGCGGTTGGTACCTGCTGCCACCTCGCCAAACGAGAATGGAAGCAATGTTCTTGTGAAAATACTGTGACATTTTTTTGCTGCTTTCTCAGCAAGTAGACACTTTCACTTGACTTTTATTGTATTTTTTTTATAAATTAGCATTACGTGGACAAAAACCAATCTATGACCCTACCTTCAACATGGGTACAACAAAATATAAGAATATAGTAAGCTATTAAGTATTAAGAATTGTTCTAATGCAATTTCTTAAATGCACTGACAATTATTTTTTTGGAACAGTTCCCTTCTAAATAATTTACCCATCAAATAACAGTCAGGCGATTTTATTTCTATTTGCTAAAGATTTTAATTGCATTGTTCTGCATACAATTTCAATTCAGAGTGCAATAAACACAACAGGAAATAACATAATCACAGCATCACTGAATTGAAAGAGTTTTAGTAGCATAGTTATAAAAAGCACTTCAAGACAATCAAAGGCACGCCGTTTAAACATTATGTATCAACATGAACCTAAATGAATAATTAACAAAAAAGAGGGATGTTCACCTTTTATTCTGATAATTCTGAAGGTAATCGTCATTAGTCTACTGAAAACCTTTCACAACATTAAAATTGTGTAGTTTCCTTTTCATATTCATATACATGAGAGCTGCTTAAAGCAGAAACTATTGCCTCACAATTTTCTGCTAAGCAACAATGGGCAGGATAACAGTCACAGCATAGGTTCATGCAACATGGTATTTTGGCTAATAACCTTAGTATGATAAGCAGAAAACAATGTGCTTAGCTACTTTGACAAGATCCATACAAAATCCATCAGTATTTTTCTTTGTAATGTAGTTTCTTTTAAACATGGCATATCATTCTGAGCATGCGCACATTCCCGAGAACAATGGATTTAACTGACAAGTCTGCTGCCACCTAGCATCACCGAAAGTCTCTCGTTGAAATTTTAAGCACACAATAATGTTCTTATTGTTGATGATATAACAATTCTTTTTCATTCTACTGCAAGTAAACTGAGCATCAATACAACAGATATAATATTATATAATAAAACAAATCAAGGAATTTGTATATTTTGCTTTGAATTTGAATATCGTATGAATCTACATTTCATTTTGATGCAGCCGGGATGGCTTATAATTAAATAAAGAAAATACATACAGTGTATGTAAACCGGGGCCAGGGACCAATGCATATTAGAACGCTTGCTTAATTAATTATTCAGTATAGTGTGTCCATTACCTTATAAACAAAGAGAACCATAGAGTAAATATTAAAGCCTTGACTCTGATAGAAATACTTTTAAATCAATTGTGGAATGCAATAGCTAGATTTCTTTTAGTAATTCAAATGACATTTTAATTTCAATGTGACACACAAATTATATTCTATTTTATAACACCCCATACTTAGATTCTGTATTGTAACTGGTTAAGAGCACGCCACATGATATGTCTTATTTTTACAAGAAAGCCTAGACGCACTGTACCCATAGCAACCAATGTACTACATGTATAGACCCATTACATATGATGTCACAAGCCCAAAACAGTCCCCTCACCGAAGTCAATGAAGAGCTATCATTGGCTGAGAGTCTTGCGCAGCCCGTACATGCCTGCGCGCTTCCATTGTTTGACATCAAAGATGGCAGTCAATGCAAAGGGTCTATACCCATAGCAATCAATGTACTGTAACCATAGAAACCAGAGTACTACACCCTTAGCAACAGTAGCTTCTTGGTACGTAGACGTCTATATTATCGTATGGGGATACATTAAAACCCTAACCACGCTAAATGCAACAATATGCACCAAATGGTAAAAGTTGTTGTAATCTGTTGCATTTGGCAGTCAACTCAGATGTCATTCTTTGACTGACTTTGTTGCATTTAGCAGTCAAGTGACTTCATATTGGTGTTGCATTTTGTTGCAGTCACCACTACACTTATGTGCATACTGTTGCATTTAGCAGGGTAAACCCCCTCGCTCAGTCCTAATACAAACAACATGCCTGCACAATGCAACAAAATCCCGTGTTGCATTTTGTTGCATTTGGCATGGTTCCCATTTCAACTGTGTTGCATTCTGTTGTATTTGGCAGGGTATGTGGAGGGACCCTGATGGGGGTTAGGGTTAAAGAGCAGTAAATATTTGTATACTATTCAAACTCAGTCCTGATACTTCACAGAGGCAATTGATTCAATGCCCCTGGTCATTATCTTGGTGCTCCTTGAAATGTCCCAGCACAAATTTACAATGCCCTCAATGAGTTGCCCTTAAAGGCACTGGACACATTTGGTAATTGTCAAAGACCAGTATTCTCACTTGGTGTATCCCAACATATGCATAAAATAACAAACCTGTGAAAATTTGGGCTCAATTGGTCATCAAAGTTGCAAGAAAATAATGAAAGAAAAAACGCCCTTGTTGCACAAATTTGTGTGCTTTCAGATGCTTGAAAAAGACTTCTGGCCAGAAGTCCTTTTCAGATTCAAATATTTCAGTGAGAAATTACCCTTTTTCTCGAAAACTACGTAACCTCAGAAGGAGTCGTTTCTCACAGTGTGTTATATAATCAACAGCTCTACGTTGCTCGTTACTAAGTAAGTTTTTATGCTATTTTTTTTAGTAATTACCAAACGTGTACAGTGCCTTTAAACAAGGTGACACTCCCTATCCCTTACAAGAATGACATTATCAGGCCTGCAAACTAAAATCTAATTATCAATAACAAATGTTTAACTAAGATTCTAAAAAATAAAATTATTCTTAGATTGTTTAAGCAATCGCTTATTAAGCATTGAGATGAAGTTTTCAATAATAATTAATTACAAAATATTTCAAAAGTAGATTTTTTTTATCATTTCAAAGGATATATTCAAATGAATACAAAATTTCATACCGAATTTTCCTTTTTAATTGAAGACACACTTCATCAGAAAGGCATTTCTGTGTAAACATTACAGATTAGTAAATTGTTCTTAGCTTATATATTTGTTTTGTTAAGATTCTAAAAAATAAAATTATTCTTAGATTGTTTAAGCAATCGCTTATTAAGCATTGGTGATATGAAGTTTTCAATAATAATTAATTACAAAATATTTCAAAAGTAGATAATCTTTATCATTTCAAAGGATATATTCAAATGAATACAAAATTTCAGAATGAATTTTCCTTTTTAAATGAAGACACACTTGATCAGAAAGGAATTTCTGTGTAAACATTACAGATTAGTAAATTGTTCTTAGCTTATATATTTGTTTTTGTATTTTACAATATTTTTTTAAAATTTATTTTGTTATTTTTTTTTTTGTTATTGTAACACAGTGAATGCACCATAGGAAGTTCCCTCCTGTTTAACTCATTATTCGTAAACCCTCTGAGGGCTTTTGCTTGTAACTTGAAAACAAAATCAACCAAAACCTTCAAAGTGGAATATTAAAAAACACAAAAACACGCAGACTTTTGTGAGAAAGCTGCAGAGGAAAATATCTACAATGGTTAGGTACATGTATCTTTACGTCCACTTATTTTTGACCTTCTTCATACTTAACGTAATTTTATTTTTTGGTGCTGAAACAAAATTGTATTCATGCTGATGCCAGCAGTTTTGCCGAAATTAATAAATGTGTGTAAAAAGTTGGCTTGGGTTTAATACTGTCTTTTGAAACATGATTAAAAGGTCTGTATACGTTTGGTAATGACTGTGAAAATTAATGGCAATAAAAACTTACTTGGTATGAAGTACTGCAGCTTTGGATAGTATAATGCATTTTGAAAAACTTTTCACTTCGAAGTACTGCGGTTATCACTTTTTATCCCCCAAAATTTGAATCTGAGAAGCGTTACTGCAGAAACGTTTCTCAGATTGTGTATTCCAATTGCAGATTATTTATCCAGCGTGGAAATAACCGCCACAGATTTTCGGCAATATCTCAAAAACGGTACTACTATTTGAAATGAAAGTTTTATGGTATATATCTACATCTATATAGGTTTGAAACAAACAGTGGGTTCCAATTACCAAACGTATACAATCCCTTAACTGTACACACATCCCTATGTCATTCTTCAAACATTAGAGATTTACACATCATGTCAGTGTCTACATTTTTCTATTTCATACCAGAAAATGAAAACATCAGTTATAATTATCACAGGAAAATGTAAATGTATACACTTCATACAGTGGAATTTTTGAAGGAAAAAACCTTGAAATATTTTCAAATACAAAATTCAAATAATTCATTTCTTGAAAATATATGTACACCTGAAAGGCTTAAGCTGACAGGCTAAGCTTTTCCCCTTACATGTATGTGTACACTGGGCTCAAGTTTAACACTGGACTGCAGGGCCCAAGGGCAGTAATTTTAGTCCGGCAGTCTTGTTTTTTGTTTTTTTTGAAAAACAGTACCTCACAAAAACAAATTATGTCAAAATATTGGCTTTGAGTCTTAGTCTGATAAATATATTTCAATCCTGTTGAGTGATGAAGTAATGTATATCTTAATATCCGTAAAGACAAATGTGAACAATTTTCTCTTACATTTACATGTACATTATGTCTTGGTGCTTGTTCAAATAAAAACAGTCAAGCACGTTGAACTGTGTTTTTTCTCGTTTTGATTCTGGTCTTGTTTTGAAACACTTTGACTGCTAATCCCGAGAATTCTCGGGATACACTTACTACCCATAGCAGATGCTTTACCCGAGATTTTTCTTGGGCTGGTAGTAAAATGTTGTGCTTCCCTTCGTAGGTCAAGAATTGAAATACTTTTCCTGTATAAAACGTATTGACATGCAGTAGCGGACAAAATGGAGTTGTTTTTTATGGTTTCAGCCGTTGGGCCTTGAGAAGATGGTGTACAAACTTGCAGCAGTCAAAGTGTTAAATATGTTTGGTACAGTTAACAATTTGAGCTGCAAACCCTGCAGCCTTGTGGATTTTTCCCCTAAATTTGAGCCATGGTACCGACCATGCACTTAGACATAAACTTGAAGATTAGCGCTGAGTTTCCAAGGAGGCAGGATGGTACACTGGGGCATTTGATTTGGGTAACGGTTCCTTACCAAGTATAATATCAGCTGCCTTTTCAGCTAACATGATTGTGGGTGCATTGAGATTTCCACTGACAATACTTGGCATAATAGAGGCGTCAACTACGCGTAGATTCTCGACTCCTAAGACCCTTGTCTGGCTGTCAACAACCGTCATTGGATCTGAAGGACTTCCCATTTTGCAGGTGCAGGATGGGTGGTAGGCTGAGTCACCTGTCTGGCGGACAAACTCATCCAGATCGTCGTCGTTTTCGATGTTAGGTCCAGGCTGGATCTCGCGTCCACGGAAAGGGTCCAAAGCTTTCTGATGCATGATCTCCCGAGTGAGACGGACACACTGCCTCATCTCCCAACGATCTATTTCAGTCTCCATATAGTTGGGTTGAATGAGGGGATGATCGGTAGGATTCTTCGAACGCAGTTTGACGTAGCCTTTACTTGTTTCTCTCATGGATCCAACATGAACTTGAAACGCATGGCAGTTGCCCATATCTTGGCCGTGGTTGATCACAACAGATGGGAGGAAGTGAAACTGGATGTCAGGGTGTTCCACACCTGGGCGACTTCTTATGAAGGCGCCTGCCTCCAAGTGAGGCGTGGCACCAAGACCAGTTTGGAACAAGAACCACTGCAGACCAATACGTATCATGTTGTGGGGGAACTTCCACTGTGCCTTGTACAGCGTGATTGGCTGAGTGCATTCATACTGCACATACAGATCCAGATGATCTTGCAGGTTTTCACCAACTCCTGGAAGATGAGCTACCACAGGAATGTCGTGCTTCTTCAGATCATCTGCATTTCCTACACCCGAGAGCATCAGAAGCTGAGGAGAATTGATGGCCCCACCTGACAAGATGACCTCCGTGGATGCTCTAGCTGTTTTGACCTCACCTTTCTCAAGGTACTCTACTCCTACTGCTTTAGTGCCCTCAAAGAGCACACGATTTGTGAAAGTTTTAGAAGTGACGGTTAAATTTTCACGTTTTGCAGCAGGGCGGAGGTATGCGCTAGCAGCGCTCCAGCGAACGCCTTTGTGAATGGAAAAATCCATGAAACCAAAGCCTTCTTGTTGATACCCATTCATGTCATCAGTCGCTGGGTATCCGGCTTGCACTCCTGCATCTATGAATGCCTGAAAAAGAGGGTTCTTTGTCTTTCCGCGGGAAACATGCAGAGGCCCATCACCTCCTCGGTAGTCATCAGACCCAAGTTCATGAGTCTGTGCCCGACGAAAATAGGGGAGGCAGTTGGCATAGGACCAGGACTCTGCCCCCTCTTTCTCCCAGCGATCATAATCAAGTGCATGACCTCTGACATAACACATGGCATTGATTGATGACGAACCACCCCAGACTCGACCTCGTGGCCAGTACATCTTACGGTTCCCCATGTGAAGTACTGGTTCGGTGGTGTAGTACCAGTTGTAGGTGTCGTCAGAGAGAGGGTACATGAGAGCAGCAGGCATGTGGATCTTCCAGGAGTAGTCCTTAGGGCCAGCCTCTAGGAGAAGGACCTTGTTTGCAGGCTCCGCACTGATCCTGTTTGCCAGAACACACCCTGCCGACCCAGCACCTACTATGATATGGGTGTACTCGCTGTGATCTTTGTGAACACCGCTTGAGACATGGAGGGCCCTGGGTCTGCAGTATTCTAAATCTGGGATAAGTCTGAGTTTATGTTGCCATAGTGACAGGCCCCATCCATGTGCATTTCTCATAAGTTGGCCTGATCTGCATGTCATCATCTTGGCTACAAAGGTACTTTCTGAAAAGATAAATGAAATGGTTTCATGTTATTATTTGTTATGTAAATAAAAACTTTAAAAGAATACACTAATATTTCCTGCAGATTAGGGGTTATAGTTGAGAGCGAGTTTGATCAACACTGGCACATGACGACATGAGTGGTTCGCATGACAAATTCAGCCGTCTGTGCTACGTATGTCACTGACCAGCCACTCGTTAACCATTGGTTCTTGATAAGACTTGTTCTAAATTGAAGATTTATCATTCTTTCCTAATTGCTCTTTCCTCAAATTTGTTTGGGCTTATCTTTTACACATATGTACTGTATGACATGTATTTCCTATTAAATGTACCCTGTACTTATGGGGCCATTCTATATTGATGTTTAAATATTGTTTGATGTGGATAGGTCGGTCCAAAGAAATAGCTGAAAATCTAAAATAATTATAGGTTTTGTGTGTTTGGCAATTTCTTCTTCTGTTTAAACTGTAAACTTGCAAGCTGGAAGCAAGGAAAGCCAT
>JAJGQC010000122.1:0-25000 GCA_021014325.1 Plazaster borealis
ATACCAATCTCCCCCCGTCAGAAAACAAGTTTCTGGAATGAGTTTAAAGGGAATGAATACGGTAGGAAATTGCACACCGGTCATCAAACAATCCACTTTAATATTAAAATATGAGGCTGATATTGCCAAGTTTCAGAAGAAATATCAACTACAATCACTGCTTTGCTATTCAACCAATCAGATCCCATAAAACATGTCACTACCAACAAGTAGCTTAGTATAAAAGGGGTTCATCATCAATCCACTTAACCACTAGCAGTGTCTGCTCCATATTACACTTTCTTCATCAGCCTTAAGTTGGATCTTCTTCAATAACACCATTGAGCCACACAAGTCAGAAATGGCACTTTCTTATCTCATCATAGCCCAAGTCATTTTGGGGACTGTGCTTTCCACAAAAGCACAACTTGAAGAGCCAGAGAACTTTATCTGCCAGCGACAAGTCAATATCAATCCATCCACCACTATCCTGAGACATTCAATGGAGGGTCGGGGTGTGGTTGGAGGGAGGGGGGGGGGGGGCTCAGATCCAGAATGCCGTAATGGACTGTGCAAGTCTTGTGCATATTCAAATATTTGGACCCTTTAAAGGCCCCGTACACTATTGGTAAGATCGAAAACACAATATTCACAGATTCACACATAACTTACATGATTTAAAGTAAGTAATGATAGAAAGGGTTCCTTAAAATATTTCTGCCTAAAATGCTATCGTTTCTGAGAAATGAGTAAAACAATAGTTTTCAGTCTTCAGTCTTCAGTGGTTTACTCCTTCTTGCAACCTTGAAGGCGTGACAATTTGAAAAAACAGAAAACACATAAGGTCTCTTTTCACTATTTTCTCGTGACCTCGAAGATCAATTAAGCTCAAACTTTCACAGGTTTGTTTTGTTCATGCATATGTTGAATCACACAAAATGTGGACACTGATTTTGAGCTGTTACCAAAAGTGTACAACAACTTTAAGTGCCAACATTTGTTTCATTCATCTATGAGAATATGGGACCCAAGTTTCCAAATCAGTTCAATCATTACAGATTTTCCCATTAATTTAGCAAGCAATGCATTTGTATGTGTGTATTAGAATCTGCCACTGATCTGTAAAATAAAAACTTCTAGCTTGATTCATGCAGTAAAGGAGTGAATACAAATAAAATAAAAATAATAAAAACAGTAATAATACGCAATTATTACATAGCACTTTTTCACACCTGAAAGGCATCTCAAAGCACTCATTATAAGCAGTGCTATGTTTTTGCTTGTAAACATGTCACACCTTGTAACGGTTTAGAAGGAGCTGTGGCACACATGACATGCAGCCTATCTAATTGCCAGAAACATCGGACGAACCCCTTAATTAACACCAAGTGTACTGGGTTCTTTTCAGTACATTATTATTATTATTTTTTTTTTTCTTCTTCTTCTTCTTCTTCTTCTTCTTCTTCTTCTTCTTCTTCTTCTTCTTAATATATTTCTAGTAATGAAACCAATGATGCCTCATAAGTGAACTTAAAGGCACTGAACACGTTTGGTAATTGTCAAAGACCAGTGTTCTCACTTGGTGTATCCCAACATATGCATAAAATAACAAGCCTGTGAAAATTTGGGCTCAATTGGTCATCGATGTTACAAGAAAATGATGAAACAAAAAACACCCTTGTTGTACAAATTTGTGTGCTTTCAGATAGGAATAAAAGGCTTCTTGCAAGAAGTCTTTTATTATTTTAGTGATAAATTACCTCTTTCTCAAAAACTACGCTACTTCAGAGGGAGTCGTTTCTCACAATGTTTTATACTATCAACAGCTCTCCGTTGCTCGTTACCAAGTAACTTTTTATGCTAATATATATTTTGAGTAATTACCAAACGTGTACAGTGCCTTTAATCACTATAGCTCGCAAGCCTGAGGAAACCTGTAAACAAGGGCGCTTGTGTATGTGAACCAGAAACACCGGGGTTAACCCCTACTCTTCTATGATAACACATTTAGTACATTTAGTTCCTTGTTGTGCAAACAATAAAACAAATTCAGAACAAATTGGTTGAAAACTACACCAGGGAAGGCTTATAAGTCCGGACTGTCAGAGGAAACTGTCAATACAGACAGGAAGATTAAAGGCAAAATGCAGGATTGGTTACTATTATAAAAGAAATTTGATATGTTTCAATCTGAAAACTCACAGATTATAAAGTTTAAACCAATGCCAAATCTTCTAGAGAAATATTTCAATGTGAATTGATGCAAAATTCAGAAACATTTTATAAAAAAAAAATCCACAAAAAAACATACTGCAATTTGGATTGTAGTAATCAACATCAAGGTGTGGTCTGTTTAACAATCTGCAGAGCAATATTTCATATTTAATATGGTCTACCCACCCTTTAAAGCTTACCAAGTTCAGGTTCACTGTTATTGAGTTACTTTTACTTTGTTCATTTCCTCTATGGAGTGTTCTTACATACAACAATAGTCCAACAACAGGATACACATCGGGTGGTGCTGTTGTGCCATTGTCTATAAAAGACATAGTTGTTTGAATCTCGTCTTCATAACCTTCAAATAGTAGCTTTGATGCTGTGTTTCAAGCCACAGGCCTTAATGTGACAATTGAAGCCAAGTACAAATTGATAATTGTCAGAGGCAGCTAAGGTACGTATGTTGAGATATTAAAGGAATAGGGGTTTTGGTTTGACAGACACATCCGAGATATAACACAGGTACTCTGTACCCAAACTCAACTTGTATGGATTGTTGGACTATTCATACACCTTAAAATACAATGATTTATTCAATATAAAAAGTTGTTAAAATATCAGTGACATGTTGACAAAAAAAGGTGACTCCATTTGAGTCAAGAGTGTCAGATAATAAAGAAAGTGAAAGGAATGAATCATTTCATCATATACAAATGACTGCAACTGACAATAATTTGATTCATTTCAAATGTTTTAAAATGTCAGTGACATGAATTGACCGTTACAAAAATGTGACTCACACCGACTCCATTTGAGCGGCTTTGTTACTCAACTCATCTTTAATTAACCTTGTTAACCTTAATGAGTTATTGTATTCAGAATGACTCATGACTACTCAAATAACGAAATTCAGTAACCCCAATATGACAAATTATTTCATAACAGAATCTCAATCTAAATTCACTTACAAAGTTCTTCTGCAAGCTTTTTCAGAGACATAAAATCCTTTTGTGAAAATGCACTGTGTTGCAGATTTTTTTTTAAATATCAGCCAGTGTGGCTTGAAATCGAATGGCCATTTGGTTTTCTTGGTCAGATTCTCTGATGAACAATATAACAATTTCTGGTTACAAATTTTCTTTTGTTTAGCCTTCAAGAAAGAATCTGCTAGGATCAAAATTTCAGGCCATGAAGTATTTTGTGAATTTTTTTGTCATTAAATATGTATTTAATATACATTCATGGCCTTACTCATTTAGGCCTTACTCAAAGGTTTTGTAGTGTTAATTGCTGACCCGCATGTAGTTCAACAAATTGAAAAAACTGTTTAAAAAATTGTTCTTTATGATCAAAGCAATATCTGGAATAGTAACAAGTGATGTTGGTATTTTCTCTTGATATTTAATTTACAGGTAAACACTTCCAGCTTTACCAATATTCATGAAAGATGGCTGCCGGAGTAACAGTCAAGACAGTCTTACAAAAGATCAGCCAGAGACACCTTGAATGCCAGATCTGCATGGATCGCTTCAAGGAGCCCAAAATGCTGGAGTGTTCTCATTCATTTTGTCTGGAATGCCTTCAACAACTTGCAGAGACTAACCCAACTAGTCCAAAACTAATATGCCCAGTGTGTCGTGGTGAAACTTTCCTGTTTGGAAAAGGAGTTTCTGAGTTACGTACTGATTTCAAGTTGATTTCTATGTTAGATGAAATAGAACAGCATGAGACTGAACTACAAAGTCAACAAGAAATTCCACCACCTAGTCAGGGGTCTGTTTCTAAATGTAGCAAGCATACTGACAAGGATGTCATCATGTACTGTGACTCATGCAAACAGTTCATATGCACAACTTGCATTGCAAAGAACCACAGAATGCATCCTGCCACGGAACTAAATGAGGTTGTCGACAACTGCAAGAAGAAAGCCAATGAAATATTAGCAGAAGTAGGACAACATCACAAACATTTTAAGATTGCCATGGGAGACTTAAAAATGTCTCAGAAGCTGTTACACACTATGTTTATGGCCACCAAAGCAAAGATCTCAAAGAAGGCAGATGAGGAGATTGCAAAGGAGGTTGCAAGGATCAGAGAGGAAGAGAAGAAACTGATGGTAGAGTTAGAGAAGACTTATAAAGACAGAACCACAAAACTACAAATTGCAGAAGCCACAAATAACAATGAAACGACAAAAGCACAAAATATGGAAGTTATAGTTAATCAACTTATGGATCAAGTGAACTTTTCTCAGAATCTGCGCCTCATAGAGAAATTGTTACAAGACCTCAAAGACTACACAGAGATACAACCCAAACAAGTACCCCATGAATTGGCTTACAAGGACTTTGAAGGTGATCAGAAATCATTCGGGAGACTGAGAATCAAAGAAGAACAGAAACTAGAAACAGCAGCTTCTGCTGAGGATAGACAGCCAATACGCAAACCCCAGAAAAAACTTACACAACAGACATGGACACTGAAAACAGAAATAACAAGATATAAGAACAAAGATAAACAAATACAAAGCATCTGTGCATTTCATGTTGCTTCCTACTGCAATAGTGATGTTGTTTTCTGTGATTCACATGAAAGAACCTTGATCAAAGTGTTAGCAGGCAGCCATGCTCAATCCAAGGTCATCCCAAACGAGCTGTCAATCAAAGGTCTTATTAATCCAAGCAGAGTGACTGTGAACAACAATGATGAGCTCATTGTTGTAGATAACACAGCAGTTAAGATCTTCAACAGAAAATATAAGTGTCTCCATAAGTTTACACAGAGTGGATGGCCATTCAAGCCATCATGCATTGCAGTGGATGACAATCATCTCATAGCAGTGGGTTTTCATAAGCAGGGTGAGATCTCTCTATATAAACGAGATGGATCCCTCATCAGAACACTGTCTGCTCCAGGGATTGGTGAATACTTGACTATCCACAAACATCAACTCATCTACACCAACTATGATGACAAGAAGTTAGTATCAGTATACCATGGTGGCATTGTATTCTCAGTAGATATCAATCAGTCCAGGTGGCCTCGTGGTGTGTGTTGTGACAAGGATGACAGCATCTATGTTGCTGTATGGGATTACAAAACATTAGGTGAGATCCAACATTACAGTCCTGATGGTGAGTACATTGGATGCATCATTCAGGACTGTGTTTTTCCAAATGGTATAACACTCACACCAGCTGGTGATCTGGTTGTGGCTACAGATGCATCAGTTAAAATCTACAACCATGAGTAAAGACAGCCATGAAACTTGTACTTGAAGGATCCCAAAGTGGCACAATTTTAAGTTAACTTTGGAAATGACAGAGTACTTCTTGCAAGACAGTTAATAAGCACATTGCCATTACCCCTGGGTCCTCTTGCTGTGGAGCATTTAAGGTCTATTGACCAGAGTCATATAGCATTGGACAATCCAGACAAACTGAAGAAACAACAAGAAGCAGCAGGGATTGAACACAATCAAATGAAGAGAACTCAAACACTTTCCTCTATTCCCCTTGCAAGAACTCAATATCAACCACTTACATGTATCTAGAAGATTGTACTCCTACTGATATCATATTCAACTCTGTTTTGATGAATTGTTTATAGGTTTGCTTTGAAGGAATGTGAGGTTTGTGAATCTAATCCCGCCAAACCCTTAATGAATCATACTTTTAACTATCTTGTCACTTAACCTTGTTAAGACGGTGACTGGCTGGTCACCTGCAAGGTGTTCAAAGTTTGTGTATGTTAAAGGGTCTGTATACAATTGGTAATTACTCATATAATTAATGGCAATAACAATTTACTTAGTAATAATTACAGTAGCCTTGGTTGAGCACTGAAATTGTTCATCTGATGCGTGAACGTGACCGCATCCACAAAATGGCGAGACAATCTGGTTCACCCGATGACTGGGATAATTATAAGAAGTCACGTAACATGGTGACTTCCAAAATCTGTTGAGAAAAGAAACTATTATATTTCTGCAATTGAGTCGAACAAAGGCAATTCCTCTGCTTTTTGGAGAACAACTAAGGGAATCCTTCCCAACAAAAAAAGCCAGTTCCCAACTCTATTGTAATAGATGGTGAGCATCTGGAAGGTCCCATTAACATTGCTAACGCATTCAATGAACACTTCTCAACCATTGCAGAGCGTATGGCTGGTAGCAGTAGTTCTGCCCAGAATCATAGTGCCACGTCTGACAGGAGCGATTTCTATACTCCAGCTACTGACTATTGTCACGAACACAAGTTTCTATTGTCTGAAGTCACTGAAGCTTTCGTTAAAAAACAGATTGAATCAATGCCAGTCAGAAAAGCTACAGGCCTAGACGGCTTAAGTGTAAAGCTCTTGAAACTTGCTTGTCCATATGTAGTCAGTACGTTAACGTACATTATTAATTTATCTATAAGAAGTGGTCAATACCCTGATGCTTGGAAACATGCTTCAGTAATTCCAATACATAAAGGTGGAGATTTCCATTCTTCCGGTTGTCTCCAAGATTATGGAGAGGGCAGTGCACAATGATCTGTATTCCTACCTTGATGAAAACAATATGATCCCCCCTTGCCAATCAGGTTTCAGACCTCAGCATTCAACAGAGACAACACTGCATGGATTGATTAATGATTCATCTTCATGCATTAGAGCATGGGCAAATCACTGGTACTGTTTTTATTGATTTGAGCAAGGCCTTTGACTCAGTAGATCACAATATTTTATTGGAGAAGCTACATTCGATGAATTTGTCTGCCTCAGTTATCACTTGGTTTACGTCCTATTTAACTGATCGTAAACAGTCAGTTTGCATAAAAAAATGCTGCTCTGAGACTCTCCCTCTTAGAACTGGTGTTCCTCAGGGATCTATTCTGGGACCTCTGTTATTTATAATTTACACAAGTGATATCTCTCGATGCATCCCCCAAAACTGCCAGTTGCACATGTACGCAGACGACTCAACAACAATATGTAGCTCCTCCAACCGAGAAGAAATCGAACGTAGCCTCAATACAGCCATGGTAAATATTTACGATTGGGCCGCCAAAAATAGGTTGACAATCATTGCTGCCAAAACTAAGTCAATGATCATCGGCTCTAAACACAAGGTAGCTTCAACTGACCTTAAAATTGTCATTAACAACGATCCAGTTGAACAGATTACCTCTTTCAAGTGCTTAGGTGTTATAATTGACGAATCACTAACATGGTCTCCTCATGTTGATTACATTAAAAATAAAGTTTCTTCTAAATTAGCCATGTTAAGTAGAATTCGCCACAACATTCCAAAAAGCAGTCTGCACACTTTGGTTAAAACTTTTGTATTACCGAGTTTGGACTATTGTTGTACGGTTTGGGGAGTCCGATACAACGCACATAGTAACCAGCTGAACAGATTGTTGAAAAGAGCCGCCAGATTAATCCTTGGTTGCCCCTACCGAACTTCCTCAACTGATATGTTTAATGAATTGAACTGGTTATCTTTTGCCGAGAGAATTTGTTTGAAAAAAATGATTCTAGTGTATAAATGTATACATCATCTATGCCCAGAGTACATGGCAAAACTATTCATGATTCACTTCACAAACAGCTGTTCCACTAGACAAAATGACAACCTTACTCTGAGAGTTCCTATGGCCAAGAAAGAAAGCTTGTGCTCAAGCTTTGCTTTTTCTGGGGCCAAAATGTGGAATGACCTGCCAGTTAGTCTGAGAAAATTTGAGTCTTTGTTTGTTTTTAAAACTGAGTTTTTTCAATTCCTAATTGCTTAATTTATACTCTGTACATATTGTGAGTTTCTTTTATTTGTACTTCTTGGCAGTTTTCCCGCCTTTTTTTCATTTTATTGTACATTCATCCAAATCACATTTTTATTTATATTCTGGAATGTGTATGTAGGGACCGGTCTCTATTGTTTTGAAAGCTTTTGCCTGTTTACTTTTTAATATGTTAATTTGTTTGTTCTTAACAATGTAATTATGCAGGGCCCAAATGGAAACCAGTTATTTTTACTGATTTGGCTCACCCTGGGTAAATAAAGGAAATAAATAAATCAATAAATAAATAGTATAAAGCATTTAAAGAAACATTTCACTTTGAAGTAATGTGAATATGGAAAAAGACATCAGTTTTTATCTAACAAAATTTGAATCTGAAAAACATTTCAGATTTTCGACAATATCTCAAAAACATATTTTCACAGGTTAGTTTTATGGTATATATCTACACCTATATAGGATTGAAACAAACAGTGGGTTCCAATTACCAAACGTATACAATCCCTTTAAGGCATCATTTTATTCATTTTTTGTCTCACATGGTGGTATTTGCAGTCCTTAAAACGTTTCTTTATTTGCTTCAAGTGCTTTATTTTAGTTCATGTTTTGTGATTGTTTTTATATTTTCTTTCAAAGTGTTGATTCATTTGTATGTACATGAGTGCCTAAAATCATTAACCATGCTGTAGAGGCTAGCTACCCTAACTACACAAATATGATTGTAAAAAAAGATGAGAGCATTTCAAACAAGAACATACATCTATTTATTGCTATCTATGTGAAGACTTTCCTTTGTCCCTCAAACTTAACACTCTCCATATAGACTAAGCGCACGAAAAAATGTGAGGACATAAAAATACAAAGGATTCCAAAGTGAGGACAGCATTGTCCTTTTGTGTTCCTTTGTTCCGCTGTCCCAACTCTGCTGGCAATACCACGTCGTTGGTATGAGAATCAAGTTTATAAAAAGTATATACAAATTGTGGGTAATTTAGTTTCAAATGTATAGAAACCCTTCCAGCCTTTCAACCAAATGCGCATAAAAATTTCTTCAGAAATAATTTAATCCTTTTGTTGTCATGCTATACGCACTGTGCAAATATCAATCAAATGATCGGTCAGCAGATTTGTTGTTACATTGTATGACATTCTCAGTTTATAAATTAGCTGATCAAAACGACAATACAATGTTTAAAGTAAAATACTAAAAAGTAAAATCTAGATGAGTAAATGCAAATTTCAATTCATAAACCACAAGTTTTGGGCTGAACATAAACAAAATAGACTAGAGTGGGACTTGAACCCATACTCTACCAACTGAACTTTCTAGTGTTAATGTTTGCAGTCTCCCTATTTTGTCAATTTTTGTTTGTTGGGGGGTGCCAGCCACAAGTCATTTAACCTGTTACTGCCGTATAGCCAGGGATGATCCCTAAGTTAAAAAGTCACATCCTCTTAAGGTGATCCCTCTGCTGCCGCTTCCCAGGTTGTATCTCATTTCAATTGCATCTGGATTTTATGAACATGCACAAACTCTTTGATGGGGTATCTACTTTTCCCCATTTTCTTCTGTTTTCTTTCACTGACATGTGACTGCCTAATTTGATGAGATTGTCAAAGGTTGATTTGATGATGTATATTGAAAACAAGATGATAAGAATGAATTTCCTGGAGTTTTGCAAATCAATAATCTATGATCCCTTTACAACAAGTTACCATCCTTAGCTGAATATATTTGTCTTCTTATTCTACTCTGATGAGACTTTAATCTAAACTGTTTGTACATATTCAATTTATTGAATGTATATATAAGATCTAGTTTCCAGCATATCTGGTGCAGCATGGACCTTCAACTCCATGTGTGGGGTAGAAATCTTGTGGTTACCAATCAAGTAGCATCTGTTTATTACATAGCTAGAAAGTGGAACATACAAGGTGCAAGGCAAGTCTAACAGGATATCCATACTGGGGAAATTCCCTAATGCCTTCAAATGACCTAATGCATTGAAAAAGTTGTGCAGTTTTAACATTAGTTCTTGGTACTACGTACATGTAATTCCTCTGGGGGTGTTGCAAGAATTTTTGAAGAAGGATATGAGTCAGTTATAAGTCTTCTGTTTTTTTTAAAGGGATTGTATACGTTTGGTAATTGGAACCCAATGTTTGTTTCGATCCTAATTGGTTGTAGATATTGACCATAAAACTAACCTGTGAAAATTACATTTCAAAAGGTGTAGTGTTTTTGAGATAATGCCAAAGATCTGGAACGGTTATGTCCACTCAGGAAGAATAATCTGCAATTGGAATACACTATCTGAGAAATGTTACTTCAGAAACGCTTCTTAGATTCAAATTTTGGGGGATAAAAAGTTATACGATCTTTTATCATAACCGCAGTACTAAAGGTGAAAAGTTTCTCAAAATGCATTAGACTATCCAAAGCTGCTGTACTTATTACCAAGTAAGTTTTTAATGCCATTAATTTTCAGAGTCATTACCAAACGTATACAGACCCTTTAAATTCTCTTCTTTATCAATCCATTCCACGATGAGTGCTGAATTCTAAAATCTATTTCTTCGACATTCTGAACATTTGCATTCAAATTCCAATTCCACAATTTAGTTTTGCATTTATGGTCAATGTTTAATGAGATGAGGTAAAAACTGAAGTGTAAACCATCACAACTATTTCCAAACTAAACCAAATAAACCAAAGAGGTAGAGTAATTAAGATTAGCATGGAGTGTGTTTGAGAGTGAATGATGGGAAGGCGGAGTCAGGAAGGGGCGGGGAGGAATGGGAGCAGGAGACAGACAAGAGTGGTGTAGGAGCTGTCAGACACTTGACAGGGTAGGGTTGGTTTTTAAGGAATTTTGGCAGTTCAATACTTTCTTTTCCAATGGGCAAGGCATTTTTGCCTTAGTTAATGGAATGTTTATAATAATAATAAATATTATTTGGGCAGCTAATTACCCTTTCTGGCAGCTGAGAAGCTGAATTGAAAAGGATGTGTCAACAGTATGTTCAAGCTGCAGGCATGTAAGGGCGCCTCTAGCAGCCAGCCAGATCGACCATACGACCTAAGAGCACAGCCAAAGATCAAGAGTGTTTGATTTTTCTGGAGGGAGGAAAACCGGAGGGACCGGAAAAAACCCCCAACCAAAACCCTTGACGCAGAAGAGAACCAACGCACAACTCCACTCAATATCCTAGCCGGGAATCGAACCGGGGCCACAGTGGTGAGAGGCGAAGGCTTTACGCATTAGCCAGCCATGCCACCCAGGGGACATTCCAAAAGGCTATTGCCTCTGTGAGTAAGACTAGTGGCACAGTGGTCATTCTAGCAGAGGGATACCAATCTCCCCCCGTCAGAAAACAAGTTTCTGGAATGAGTTTAAAGGGAATGAATACGGTAGGAAATTGCACACCGGTCATCAAACAATCCACTTTAATATTAAAATATGAGGCTGATATTGCCAAGTTTCAGAAGAAATATCAACTACAATCACTGCTTTGCTATTCAACCAATCAGATCCCATAAAACATGTCACTACCAACAAGTAGCTTAGTATAAAAGGGGTTCATCATCAATCCACTTAACCACTAGCAGTGTCTGTTCCATATTACACTTTCTTCATCAGCCTTAAGTTGGATCTTCTTCAATAACACCATTGAGCCACACAAGTCAGAAATGGCACTTTCTTATCTCATCATAGCCCAAGTCATTTTGGGGACTGTGCTTTCCACAAAAGCACAACTTGAAGAGCCAGAGAACTTTATCTGCCAGCGACAAGTCAATATCAATCCATCCACTACCTCAACCCCAGGTTGTAACTGTTCTGCAATCGAAGGCATGTTGAAAAGATCGGCATTTAATGCAAAGATTGAATCAGAGCTAGAGGTCATCAAGAAGCAGCTAAACACACTCACAGCTGCGATCAGGGATCGAGCAGGTACATCATTCTTTAAGAAGTTTCACTAAATTTTCAGTTTCACTTTTGCTATCAGTCTCTTTTAGAAAATCTGTTCTTCTTATTATCTTATCTGCTCATATTTGCCTTTACTAGAATGTCTGTATAATTTAATCTTTAGACTGCCGAACCAGCTTTAGATGAGCTCAGTTTTTTGGCAGTTAGAAATATCTGCTGTAGAATACAGAAGGTTATAGGTTTAAACCCATCAGAGAAGCATGTGGGTTCTTATTTGTAGAACTCAGAAAGTGCTGAGTATACAGCGACTGTAATACATCAATAAAGAACAAAACTAAATAATACTGAGTTCATCTGAATATCATCTTTACTAAAATGTAAAGGTCTTTTAGGGGCGGATCCAGGATATTCAGAATAGGGGGTGCAAACTCTGAGGGTTGGCAATTTCAGTAATCCTGCTGTTGTTTTAAGACAAGATGATTACAGCATGGGGTTAGGGACCACTATAGGGCTACATAAAAAATTGTAAACATTAGATGCTCTCTAGTGGAATCTATATAAGACATATCAGAAGCGTTACATTGTTATTTTTTTACTGGGTTACAAGTAATTTCTACCAATTAGATTTTTATGCTGTTACATTTCTTTTGTTTTCAGTTGGCGGAACGCTCAAATCCACCCCTAAATCTGTCAATGTCTTTGGCAGATTTTTTTAACAGTTCATGGTTAGTTGTATGTCAGTATTAATGCATCAGTTACCAGTGGCACAAATGTTTATTAACTTATTCAACTGTTTCCTAGTTAAAGTTCCAACGGATTGTACAGAGGCTGCCAAATTGAGAGAGACACAAAGTGGTGTGATAACCATCCAACCTTCACGTTCTGGCAGGAGGTTTGAGGTGTACTGTGATATTGACTCAAGTGGTGTAGGATGGACGGTAAGACATCTGATGAGTCGTAAACAAAACAAATAATATTCTTTATCTCTGATGCAAATTTAACATTAATTTGAACTGTTGCGGTAACCACTGCTAAAATATAGGATTTGAACTGTGCCTCTATAGCTACCAGGCAAGCTCAGTGGTCTAGTGGTAAGACACCTGCTCTAGAATGGCAAAGGTCATGAGTTCAAATCCCACCCGAGTAGTAACTCAAACTGCCTCTCAACCTTGTTTTTACTCTAATTTTTTTCAGGATATCTTTTAATACTGGAAATGGTTAAGTTAAAAAATCTGCAAAATTTGGAATGGAAAACATGATCTTAAATAATAAAAAAAGAAGGGACAAAAATGACCCATTCAAAATTGCTATTTCTTATGGACAGGTATTCCAGAGGCGCATGGATGGCAGTGTTGACTTCTATTTGGACTTTGCTAACTACAGCCAGGGCTTTGGTGATCTAGAGGGAGAGTTTTGGCTTGGCAATGAAAACTTGGCCTATCTGACCGCTCAGGGCGAGTACGAACTACGTATTGACCTCTCGGACTTCCAGGGCAATACTGTGTATGCCATCTATGACCTTTTCCGGATTGGTGATGCAAGTGGTAACTACAGGCTGGAGTTGGGAACATATTCAGGAACAGCTGGTGAGACCGTTACTTGAATTCCTTTCTACACAGAAACTATCACAAACCCAGTTTGCAGATCAATCACATGTTGGATGTACTAAATGCTCATTCTAAATGCTAGAAAGGCACCATGATGTTCATCACAGTTTATCACGGTTTAGACAATACTTTTTCTTCAATTGACTGTATTAAACTAGGCAATCTAGTGTATTTAACTTAAAGAAAAACTGTGGCAGCTCTCACCTAACAGCTTAATAACAGGCAAGAAGAAATATTGTCAACAAGTTTATGAAAGGTTATGTACACTTTAGTTATACATCAATATGGTCAATAAATCAATTGAAACAAATATTGTTTGGTTCGCGTATCCATGGAAACAGGGCAATTTGTTGTTGTTGTTGTTGTTGTTGTTGTTAATTTTTTCCTTCATTGGGTCCCCCTCCTGATCGTTTCAACTTGTTTTTAATAATTTTCACTTGAAATTTCACAAGTTGGTTCATTTGAGTTATGTATACAAAAATTGATGGGATTAATTATCATTTTATGATAAATACATGTACCTCAGAGAGTTTATGCACTCTGATTGGTCAAAGACTGGTCACATGGGAGTGTATTCATGTGATATAACGACTGGCTCTAAGAACTAGCGAATAAATAGCCCCTGAACAAGCATATTGTTGTGTAAAGGTTTTGTATGCACTGTGCTTGTTGTGCAGGGAACTATCAAATCAACTGTTTTGTGCGTATTGTTTTTGTGTAATTTTTGGCAAGGGCAGATGGTGCCAACCCGGTCATTACCACGCAGTGAAGACCGACTCCTCACACTTATTTGTATTGCCTAAATATTCCTTGTTTTATTCTTTTACTTATCAGGTGACTCTATGACTTTCCAGAACAACATGGCTTTCTCCACTAAAGACCAAGACAATGATATAGATTATACTCACTGTGCCCAGCTTTACCACAGTGGTTGGTGGTATAATCAATGCCATAAATCTAATCTAAATGGAGAATACTATCACAATGGACCCACAGGTCTTTATGCCAAGGGAATTGTGTGGAAAGGGTGGAAAGGTTATGGGTATTCACTCAAAACTAGTGAGATGAAATTGAGGAAAAAAAACTGAATTTGTTACACATGCTTATACACAAAGCCCAGTTGTTGTTACACACTCTGTCATTGATAGGCATTGGGTTTTGATGCATTTTTGATTCACTAGCAGATATAATATTATATACATAAATAGTTTTAGAGCATATGTTTTTTAGAATGTATAATTTTCCTTTATAACTTTGCACAATAGGGATATAATGTCATTATAAACCCCTAGCATTCGGTTTATACCGGGGCTAGTGTTCTTGTTGGGTTAAGGTGTTTGTCTATCACTCAGTCCCCTCGTCTCTGTACAACTGAATTCCCTCTTTTGGTCTTGAATCAAACCATTGGGCAATGTAACAATAAGGTACCGGACACATTTTTCTTCTATATAAAGAGAGTTAATTTCACACTAAACAGGCTCAAATATTTGTATTGAGATGGTCTGATTGACCCCTAAATTTTGCAGACTCTGAGGCCAAAGAAGCTTGCCTCTTTTTTCCTACTGATCATGACATGTCTATAAATGTTTACCATGCTCCGTTTGCAATACAGGTGATTTACAATGAAGTGCCCCCTCTACAGTTTACCGTAGAGAGGCCGATTCCTAAGTAGGGTCAAGTAAAATACACCACACTCGACACTCAGCGGCATACAGGCAGTTTGAGACCTTTAAATGACTGACAAGATTGTGAACAAATTTTATGCCTGGAACAGATAAAACAAATGACCTTGCTGCTTTGCAAACCATGAATGAACTTAAACAATTGGGAGTCGGGTGGCAGGGGTTTTGCGAAGACCAACATTTGCTTTAAAATCATTTTTCCAATGATTGATACACTATGAAAATACATTTGGCTCACACCAAACAGCTGAAACGGTGCTATATTATAATGTTACTATTGATATGATATTGTGAATCCAATTTAATAGCATGACAAATTAACACATCATGTAGTATTCTCTAACTTGCCATTTTAGTTTTACTTATAACTTAAAATTTTACCATTCTGTGTAATCCATTTTTATCTCGATTTTATCTTGTTTGAAATGAGCTGGGTCTTGAAGGGTACATTGTTTTTTGCTGACAGTTTTTTCACTTTTACCCTTCCCTGGCATTTTTATCACAATGAAGAAAATGTATGATTGCAATGTATCAGAATTAAAAGTCAAGAATATCACTCACCTCTCATTGTGAGCTTTCTTTTTCTTGTCATGTCTCCAACTCTCCCTGTAGTGTCTTCAGAGCTTCACTGGTAGAGTCATCAGCATCTGCCCTGAGAGTCTGAGACTGACTAGGATCTTGTGGGTCTTGGGTTACCATGGTTATGGGATGAATGGTTATCGTGAGGGACACCTACAATAAAAGAGGATTACAATAGCGGATTATGGTTTACATGAGAGGCTAAAAAAAAGTCAAACTGTCTAAGCCACAGCCAGTGGTTTGATTGGTCAACCAATAATCATGGGTATGTATTTTGGTTCGGAAATCAAGTTTATAAAATGTATAAACAAATTGTGGATGATTTACTTTCAAATTCAAGCCTTTCAACCAAACTTTCTTCAGAAATAATTTAATCCTTTTGTTGTCATACTATAGTCTTGCAAAACAAGATGCTACATGCACTGTGCAAATAGCAATCAAATGATCCGTCTGCTAGTTTTGTAGATTTGTTGTTACATCCAATAAATTTCTCAAATTATAAATAAGCTGATCAAAAGGACAATACAATAATGTTCAAAGTGAAATACCAAAATATATATTCTACATGAGTAAAATAATTTCAATTGATAAACCACAAGGGAAACTGACTGGGTAACCTTTAAATAATTTGGGGTTGAACAAAGACAAATTGACTAGAGCGGGACCTGAACCTGCAACCTCCGGAGTAACTTGCCATCACTCCACCAACTGAGCTAACTAGTGTTAATATTGGCAGTCTCCCTATTTTGTCAATTTTTGTTTGTTCGGGGTGCCAGCCAGAAGTCATTCAACCTGTTACTGCCGTATAGCCAGGGAACACCCCAAGTTAAAAAGTCACATCCTCTTAAGGTGATCCCTCTGCTGCCGCTTCCCAGGTTGTATCTCATTTCAATTGCATCTGGATTTTATGAAAATGCACAAACTCCTTGATAAAGTATCTACTTTTTCCCATTTTCTTCTGTTTTCTTTCACTGACATGTGACTGCCTAATTTGATGAAATTGTTGAAGGCTGATTTGATGGTGTATATTGAAAACAAGATGATGTGAATGAATTTCCTGGAGTTTTGCAAATCAGAAATTTATGATCCCTTTACAACAAGCTACCATCCTTATAGTTTAAGATATTTGCTTTTCCTATTCTACTCTGATGAGACTTTAATCTAAACTGTTTGTACATAATCAATTTATTTAATGTATATACAAGATCTAGTTTCCAGCATATCTGATGCAGCAGCATGAGCCTTGAACTCCATGTGTGGGGTAGAAATCTTGAGGTTACCAATCAAGTAGCATCTGTTTATTACACTCTAAAAAAGCAGTGTAAAATGTTACTGTGTAAAACTGTTGGGTACAAATATTGTGCAACATTTGGTCAATATTGGGTAAAACGAAAATTTTTGTTTTACCCCTCACTTGTGTAAAATAAAATACACAGGTGAAAGGTAATACAGTACCCAACATTGTGTAGGAAATCAAATAGCATAACACCGAGGTTCAAATCACTCAAGAAGTGGGTAAAAAACATTTTTGTTATCTCAAGCAGTGTAACTTTTGCACAACAAGTGGTACGAAGTAACTGAAAATTGGGGTAAACTGCTCCTCGTGGAAACATTTTACCCATAATGCAAAGTGTACATATACATTCGGACATAAAGTCGCAGGCACATATCACAATCAAAGATGGATTGGGTGGACGTGAGGTCTTTGATGTCCGATGTTCATGAAACCAACCAGAGAGAATTTTGGCTTTATGGTAGCTGTTCTGTTCGAGAAACAACCGTCTGTTGAAGAGGGAAAGGCATCATCTATACACAGGAAAGCCATGGATTGCTATGGCTTCATTGACTTTGCAACACAACGATTTCGTCACGGACAGTCTGAACAGTCATTAACAGGTCTGGCAAAACCAACCGGCTCTTTTCAGAGCCAACACTGCTTCCAAAAAGAGATTATTACAATAGTCTGCTTGCAATAATTTTGTTAATGTTCGTTTTCACTAACCAAACCACAATTTTTGGTTTGCCCCAAGTGTATCTGGCTGTACACAAACTCCACAGTTGTTTTATGTTTCAGATGAACAAAAATACACGGAGTGATATAAATGGGTATAACGTCGTTAGTGTTTCTTTGGCTAAACCCGCTCACCTCCCAAATCTTTTTTTATGTTGCCTTTGTTGAATCAGGAGTTGAATAAAAGTGTTTTAACTTAATTGTTACCTTTTGATTTTATTTTAAAAGAAATAAAAAAACGGCAACAGCCCTCCGAAAGGAACCCAGGTACAAATTAATTTGCGCACAAAAACCGATTTAAAAGCAACACAAGTGTTGGGTAAATTAACTGCACAACAGTGCTGGGTAAAAAAATATAACCCAATCATTGGGTAAGAAAATAGCACAACACCTGGGTAAAA
Organism: Plazaster borealis; assembly: GCA_021014325.1. Classification (NCBI taxonomy): domain Eukaryota; kingdom Metazoa; phylum Echinodermata; class Asteroidea; order Forcipulatida; family Labidiasteridae; genus Plazaster; species Plazaster borealis. Next base: position 18,186 of record JAJGQC010000122.1, read on the forward strand.
TGAAGGTTGATTAAAGTTTACCCAGTTTTGGAGTAAAAAGGGAACATGGTCGTCACATGGGTAAACTTCTTACCCAACTGTGCTGTGCTAAAGATGCTGCACATGTTGGTATTAAAAATTACACAACATTGGGTACTATTTTACACTTTGGACGTTGTGCAACAATTTTACACAATTGAACGACCATGTTCCCTTTTTAATACTGAAAGGGTAAGAGTTTTACCCAATGTTGAGCAATTATTTTTTAGAGTGTACATAGCTAGATAGTGGGACATCCACATCATGGTGCAAGGCAATGTCATTTTACGTCTAGCATGGTATCCGCACGGGGTAAATGCACTGAAGCGTTGAAATGCCCTAATGCCATTTCAACAAATGTTCTTGGTACAACATATTTCTCCACAGATGTTGCAAGGATTTTAAAGTATGATATGAGAGGGATAATTGTTCACAGATCCAGTGGTATATCTAAGAGGGTGGGATGCATGCCCCTGCCCCCCATTGATGTCTGTGCCTTCGCCCCCATTTGAATTTTGGACTTTTGAGTTTAAAATTACAAGTGTAAAATGCTACGTTTTATAAATATAAGCTTTAATGTGATAAGTTCAATGTTTTTAAAACTATTTTCAATTGACATGCAGACAATGTATTTGTTTTTACACTTCCGTCATATTATCTTATAAAAGATAGCAAATGGCATAAAAAGAGCGCTGAAAAGATAGTTGTTCAAGAGAAATGCGAACAGAAACTACAGTTTAAAGTGGCCAGAAGTGCCCCCCTTGAATAAATGGTGCATCCCCTTGTGCCCAAAAAACTTTTTACCCAAGTTTCAGCGGTGCACAGATCAGAAGTGTTTGATTTTTCCGGAGGGAGGAAAAAAACGGAGGGCCCAGAGAAAAACCCTTGCCAAGAAAACCCTTGAGAACAAGTACACTCTACTCACATTATGGCCCTAGTTGGGAATCGAACCAGGGCCACAGTGGTGAGAGGCGAGTGCTTCCCACACACCACCCATGCCACCTGCGGAGCATTTCTAGTGGCACAGTGTTCCATCCAGCAGAGGTCAGGAGCGATACCGATCTCCCCCTTCAGAAAACAAGTTTCTGGAATGAGTTTAAAGGAAATGAGTACAGTAGAAAATTGCACACCGGTCATCAAACAAACCCCTTTAATATTAAAATATGAGGCTGATATTGCCAAGTTTCAAAAGAAATATCACCTACAATCACTGCTTTGCTATTCAACCAATCAGATCCCATAAAACATGTCACTACCAACAAGTAGCTTAGTATAAAAGGGGTTCATCATCAATCCACTTAACCACTAGCAGTGTCTGTTCCATATTACACTTTCTTCATCAGCCTTCAGTTGGATCTTCTTCAATAACACCATTGAGCCACACAAGTCAGAAATGGCACTTTCTTATCTCATCATAGCCCAAGTCATTTTGGGGACTGTGCTTTCCACAAAAGCACAACTTGAAGAGCCAGAGAACTTTATCTGCCAGCGACAAGTCAATATCAATCCAGACACTACTACAACCCCAGGTTGTAACTGTTCTGCAATCGAAGGCATGTTGAAAAGATCGGCATTTAATGCAAAGATTGAATCAGAGCTAGAGGTCATCAAGAAGCAGCTAAACACACTCACAGCTGAGATTAGGGATCGAGCAGGTACATCTTTCTTTGAGAAGTTTCACTAAATTTTCAATCTTCTTTAGAAAATGTGTAAAATCTGTTCTCGTTTTTTTATCTGTTCATATTTGCCTTTGTTAGAACGCCTTAGATGTCTTAATCTTTAGACTGCCGAACCAGCCTTAGATGATCTCGGTATTTTGGCAGTTAAAAATATCTGCTGTAGAATGCAAAAGGTTGTGGGTTTGAATCCCATCAGAGACGTCTCTGGGTTTTATTTTGTAGAACACAGAAAGTACTGAATATGCAGCAATTGTCATACATCAGTGCAGAACGAAACTAAATGAATGAAAAAACTTTTTTGAAATTTTGAACCTTTTGAGTGCGTTCCGGTCCTACTATTTTCTTTGCATGTCCTTTATAAACTTGCTATATGATGCACATATCGACTACCGTCAAAATGTTTGTTGTGGTCACACTTGGTCTCATCTCATGATTTGCTTGCAAACGGCTACATGTATGATTTCACTCTTCCCTCTACACACTAAAATGTAAAGGTCTTTTAGGGGCGGATCCAGGACTTTCAAAAGGGGGATGCAAACTCTGAGGGTTAATTTCCAAGTTGGCAACTTCAGTAATCCTGCTGTTGTTTTAAGACAAGATGGTCACGGCATGGGGTCGAGACCCACTTAAGGGCCCTATGAAACCTGGTGCAATCTAAGACATATCAAAAGCATTATACAGTTATTTTTTACTGGGTTACAAGTTATTTTTACCCATTTTACAATTCTAAATTTGAGTTATTTGCATTTTGTTTTGTTTTTATAGTCCGCGGAAATAAGGGGGAAGGGGCACAAGCTGCATCCATTCCTAAATCTGTCACTGTCTTTGGCAGATGTTTGAACAGTTTATGGTTAAAAGCTGTTGTATGTCAGTAACAATTAATCAGTTAGCAGTGGCACAACTGTTTATTAAAAGGTATTCAACTATTTCCTGTTGTTAAAGTTCCAAAGGATTGTACAGAGGCTGCCAAATGGGGAGAGACACAAAGTGGTGTGATAACCATCCAACCTTCACGTTCTGGCAGGAGGTTTGAAGTGTACTGTGATATTGACTCAAGTGGTGTAGGATGGACGGTAAGACATCTGGGCCCAATTTCATGTAGCTGTTAAGTAAAATAGTGCTTACCAGAATAAAGTTACCAGCATAAATACAATTTCACATGTACCATCTGTGACTGGTATATCCTGCTCATTTTTGCTGATCAGAAAATTGGTGAGCAATAATTTGTGCTTTAAGCAGCTCTATGAAACTGGCCCAAGTGGTGCAGGAAGGAGGGTAAGTTGTACAAAACACAAATAATATTCTTTATCCCGATGCAAATTTAACAAAAATTTAAACTATTACGATACACATAGCTAAAAGACGGGATTCAAAATCCACCTCTAGCTACCAGGCAAGCTTGGTGTTATGGTATGTCACCTGCTCTAAAATGGGAAAGGTCTTGGGTTCAAATGTCACCTGAGTAATAACTTGACCTACTTCTCACCCAAATAGCTTATGTCCTGAATTTACCATGTTGACATACAACCTACATTTCTAAAGTAAAAACCAAAGTTTTGTTTGGTATTTTTAAAGTAACCTTAATGAAATCAACAACGTGGTGATGTTTGTGTGTTTGGCGATGATTTTACTGAATGGTCTCTTATGTACCCTCTTAGGGTCAACATACCATCCATCATTTGTTTACAACATGTTTTTACCAGATAACTTTTAATAGGCCTATTGGAAATGGTTATGTTAATCAGTAAAATTGAGAATGGAAAACCTGATCTGCAAGAATAAAAAAAGAAGAGTAAAAATGACACTCAAAATTGCTATTTCTTATGGACAGGTATTCCAGAGGCGCATGGACGGTAGTGTTGACTTCTATATGGACTTTGCTAACTACAGCCAGGGCTTTGGTGATCTAGAGGGAGAGTTTTGGCTTGGCAACGACAACTTGGTCCATCTGACCGCTCAGGGCGAGTACGAACTACGTATTGACCTCTCGGACTTCCAGGGCAACACTACGTATGCCATCTATGACCTTTTCCGCATTGGTGATGCAAGTGATAACTACAGGCTGGAGTTGGGAACATATTCAGGAACGGCTGGTAAGACCATTACTTGAATTCCTTTCTGCACAGAAACTATCACAAACCCAGCTTGCAGATCAATCACACGTTGGATGTACTTAATAAATTCTCATTCCAAATGCTAGAAAGGGCACATGATGTTAATCAGTTTCATCACAGTTTACACAAGACTTTATCTTCAATTGACTGTATTATTAACCCTTCGAGCGCCGCCAACGTTCTGAAACGTCATGCTGAATATCCGTCCACAGGCAGCTAACATTCCCATACGTTCAGACTGACTTTAGACTGGTCCCCTGTTTTATCCGCAATGAGAAATACACTTTATTCACGAGCCTCGAGTGCCGCCAACGTTCTGAAACGTCATACTAAATATCCATCCACAGGCCACCAACGTTCCCTTACGTTCTAATGAAATGGCCGCGCGTGCCTGTGGATACAAAATTACCAACATGCGGCCGGCACTGTAAGGGTTCAACTAGGCGATCTAGTGTAATTAACTTAAAGAAAAACTGTGGCAGATCTTACATAAACTCCACTCCATTAATACGCAAGAACAAATATTTTTTCAACATGCTTTGAAAAGGTTAAGTAAACTTCAGTTTTGGTTACTCGCTGTGCATCAATTTTTTCCTTCAATTATGTGGGCCTCCCCTTGCTTTATTTTGTTTTTAATTGTTTTCACTTGAAATTTCTCAAATTGGTTATTATTTGTGTAAATTGTGTGTATACGAAAATTGATGGGATTAATCACCCTTTTATAAATTATTCCTTATTAATAAATACCTCAGAGATTTTATGCACTCTGATTGGTCAAAGACTGGTCACATGGGGGTCTATTAACAAGTAATTTAAAGACTGGCTTTGTGAACTAGCAAAAAAATGGCCCCTAAACAAGCATATTGTTGTGTCAAAGTTTTGTATGCACCGTTTCAATTGTATCGACTGTTTTCTTTGTGCAAATTGTGTTTGTGTTTTTTGACAAGGACAAATGGTGCGACTTTTCACTCATATCACACGTACAAATGAACGCACAGACATAAGGTCAATTTAAGGTACCTAGTATGCGCATATGAAACTAACATAATGCAATGCATAAAGTCGAACACAAACCAAGTATTTTGTATCTATGGTGAAGTTAATTTTCAAAGCTCATAGTCTGGTTCTTGCAATTATGCAGTAACAGTAAAATATTTGTAAGAGATTAGGTCACATGCAAAAGTGTAGCAGCCTAAATAATGGCCCTTGAACATGAATAGAACAATTCTACAAAATACCGGCGAAAAAGTAAAATCACAAATTCTGATGGTTTATACAGATTTTTTTGTTTAAGGTATTTATTAATGGGAGAAACAGCTGGTAATGACCTTGGTGGGTGGCTGGCCGCTGTTAAAAATGGACCCACCTTCGGTTCGGTCCATTAATAACAACGGCCAGTCACCAACCTGGTCATTACCACACAGTGAAGGCCGACTTCTCACACTGTTATTGCCTGAATATTCCTTGTTTTATTATTCTAATTATCAGGTGACTCTATGACTTTCCAGAACAACATGGCTTTCTCCACTAAAGACCAAGACTATGACACCGCTGATTCACACTGTGCCCAGGTTTACCATGGTGGTTGGTGGTACAGTGAGTGCTTTGAAGCCAACCTAAACGGAGAATACTTCCAATTTGGATCACAATATTTTTATGCCAGAGGTATTGTGTGGAAAGGGTGGAAAGGTTATGGGTATTCACTCAAAACTAGTGAGATGAAATTGAGGAAAAAAAACTGAGTTTGTTACACATGCTTACACAAAGCCCACTTGTTGTTACACATTATGTAATTGACAGGCATTGGGTTTTGATGCATTTTTGATTAACTAGTAGTAGTAGTAGTAGTATAGTTTATTGTTTTTACACTCGTGGCCAATGGCCAAATTACAGTAAAAATTACAATTTATACAAAAATAGTTTACATACAAAAAGGTATACATAGAAAGATAAAAAACAGCATATCACCATTGAAAGCTAGCAGATACATTACACATAAATAGTTTTAGAGCATGTTTGTTTTAATGTATATATTTTCCTTTAACTTTGCACAATAGGGATATGATGTCATTAAAAGCCCCTAACTTCTGTTTATACCGGAGCTGAACTGTTCTCCCTGGGGTCCCTGGATACATACAATAAAAATACACAAGAATAAAATAATTTGGGGTTGTACAAAGAAAAATTGACTAGAGCGGGATTTGAACCAACGACCTCCGGATTAACGTGCCAGCGCTCTACCAACTGAGCTATCTAGCCCAGTCAGAAGCCATACAACCGTTAACTGCCGAACAAAGATATTGACAAAATAGGGAGACTGCCAACAAAGGGCTAGATAGCTCAGTTGGTAAAGCGCCAGCACGTTAATGCTCTAGTCAATTTTTCTTTGTTCAACCCCAAATCATTTCAAATTTACCCAGTCAGTTTCCCTTGTGGTTTTTTGTAAGAAAATAATAAAATACACTCAGCGGTATACATGCAGTTTGGGACCTTTAAATGACTGACAAGATTGTGAAAAAAAACTTATGACTTGAACAGATAAAACAAATGTCCTTGCTGCTTTGCAAATCATCAACAAACTTAAACAATTGGGGTCAAGCAGAAAGCCCTATGTGATGACCAAAACTTGTCAAACCTTTTCCCATGAGACACTGCAAAAAAGGCCTCTCCTGTGAAAACTGTAGACAGCGTTCTTTAAAGGGACTGTATAGGTTTGGTAATTGGAACCCACTGTTTGTTTCAATCAATTGTTGAAGATATATTCCATAAAACTAACCTGTGAATATTTCGTTTCAAAAGGTGGTTGCGTTTGTGTATGCATTGAAATGATTCCGAATAAAAAGTCAAGAATATCACTCACCTCTCATTGTGAGCTTTCTGTTTCTTGTCATGTCTCCAACTCTCCCTGTAGTGTCTTCAGAGCTTCACTGGCAGAGTCCTCAGCATCTGCCCCGAGAGTCTGAGACTCTGACTAGGGTCTTGTGGGTCAAGGGCTGCCAAAGTT
>JAJGQC010000123.1:0-25000 GCA_021014325.1 Plazaster borealis
TTGAGTGTAGTCCTAACCTTGAAGTGGCCGTCCGGCCTTGTGATGTTAGGTGATCTCTTATAAAAAAAAATATAAACAAACCATACCTGTTCCACGAAGGCCACTCTACGAACTCGTTGCGTTTGCTTCTTATCAGGGCTTGCCAGGGCAGAACGTTCAGGCACTTTACGAAGCATGGAGGAGACACGATGAGTTAAACCAACTAGAGGCCCCTCTTCTTCTTCTACTCCTTCTTGACTGTCTGGAACTTGCTGAAAATAAACCCAAGGAAAATAGGTTAGCCAAAGCTGATATCTCACAATTACAATGGAAAATTTGTAGAACTTGTTTGCAGAAGATCAGTAAACTTTATCCTGCGGCAACAAATTTGTAATCTCAAATTTTAATAAATGTTATATTTGCATCTGGGATAAAGAATTCTATTTGGTTTTACCCGTACATCGATGTGTGTAAAGCAATGTATACTCAGAACTGTCCCAAGTCCTGCGAACAAAATTCACAGGCATATTACTCGGGTGGGATTCAAACCCTTGACCTTTGCCATTCTAGATCAGATGTCTTACCACTAAACCATCAAGACTGCACGGTAGCTAGAGGCAGTTTGAATCTTATATTTTAGCAGTGGGTATCACAACAATTTAATAGATGTTAAATTTGCATTTGGGGTAAAGAATATTAGTTGGTTTTACCCATACACCGATGCCTGTAAACGCTACATACATAGAACTTGGTACTGAGTATACAGTGCTCTAAACACAACGGTGTACGGGTAAAACCAAATAATATTCTCAAAGTTTGCTTCACAATTGCATTTTGTATAAACTCAAATGTTGATATCTTACCGTTTCACTCTCCTCATCAGCACCATACGCCTGAGTAGCTATAGTAAAATCATCATCTGCATCATCCTCTTCTTGTTTCGTCTCTTCCTTATTCATTCCCTCCTGCCTTCCGTCAATCTCATCATCCTTAACTGTCAACTGCTGCTTTGAGAGATAAGATGACGGTTTCTCTCCTTCAGTGTCTGGGATTGTTTCATCATCTTCATCCGTGTCCATCCCGTATGCTTGAGTGGCCATAGTTGTATCATCATCATCTGCATCATCCTCTTCTTGTTTCATTTCTTCCGTACTCAATCCCTCCTTCCTTCCTTCAATCTCATCCTCCTTCACTGCCAACTGCTGCTTTGAGAGAGACGATGACGGTTTCTCTCCTTCAGTGTCTGGGTTGGTTTCATCATCTTCATCAGTGTCCATCCCGTATGCTTGAGTGGCCATAGTTGTATCATCATCATCATCTACTGCACTGTACTGGAGGGTGGGTGCGTTTGGGTCAGCTGTGGCAGCTTGTAGAAAATGTACAAAATCAAGTTTTTAGATGCACACCAAAAAGATTGTTCACGTCAAAGGGTATAAAAACAACAACTTTGAGGAATCTTTTCAGTAGAGATATAGGTAAGGATTTCACATTGATGTATTGCTTATACAAAAGTGCCACTGAAAAGGTCATTCATGCATTTGTTACTTCTCGTCTTGACAACGGCAATGCTCTTCTCTACAGTCTTCCTAACAACCAGATTTCCCGTCTCCAACGCCTCCAAAATACCGCTGCCCGCATTGTGACACTGTCTAGAAAATCCTGTTCTATCACCCCCATTCTGAAACAACTACATTGGCTCCCTATCTCTCAACGAATCATCTTCAAGCTGATGCTCATTGTCCACAAAGCACTTAATGGCAAGGCTCCCCACTATATTTCTGAACTACTTCAAGTTTACACTCCATCAAGGAATCTTCGATCAAGTTCCATGCTTCTCCTCATTGAACCCAAGTCTCGACACTCATGGGGTGACAGGTCTTTTTCTTCAGCTGCGCCACGCATCTGGAACTCTCTACCGCTTAATCTTAGATCTTGTCTTTGTACCACAAAATTCAAATCTCTTCTCAAAACTTATCTAATGTCACAGGTTTTCAAGGACTAATTTTGTTGTGTCTGTTTTTCTTTGTTTTGTTTTGTTTTGTTTTTTGGTTTTTTACTGCGCCTTGAACACCCAGCAGGGTGGATATGTGCGCATTACAAGTCTTATTATTATTATTATTATTATTATTTGTTCCACCATAAATCATGCCCACTTTTACCAAGCTTGGTTACAAATGACGTCATTTGAGTAGGGCGCCCTCAGCTAGAGGTCAAAAGAAGGTTGCTCAGTGGCCCATCCTAAGCACCATGGGTACACAGCTCTGCGTTTTTCATTGTTTCATCACCAGGCTCAAAGAGATTTTGAGACAATCCTGAAAAATCCTGAGACATCACAAGCCTGCATTTCTCAGGGCCTACCCTCTTGGTAAAGTGATGACATTTTTGAGCTGGGAGTGCAGTGTAGCGAATATTTATGTACATGTATGTAGACCATTCGTTTACATTGCACTTTTGGCTTCAAAACGTCATCACTTACCAACAGTACAGGAACCTTCAACCTTGCTGAATTCCTAAAGAGTACAGTTCCTGAAGCTTAAGGTTTGGAATGCACCTGTTGCTGTTGATAGAGAACCTTATAAAATTCAACATGTTCAAAACATCGCTGCTCGCCTTGTCTCAATCACATCTCAATCACAACTTATCGCGCATTGTGTATAAGTGAAATCCCCTCACTTTCAAAGCTCTTCATGGCCTATCTCCTGACAATATATTTGATCTTCTGCATAAATTTATTCCTGCTTGTCCTCTTCTTCCTTCTGGACAATCCTCATGACGCTAACTACTGTTTCTATGGTCAACGAGCCTTCAACTTTATTGCACCTTCATTATGAAATGAGTTAGCAGTTCACATTCGTCAAGCTGACTCTGTTCTGATTTTCAAGGGACTTTTAAAGACTCACTTGTTTGAAATCAACAGTTTTTTAACAAATTGCTTCATATAATTATTTCATTTTTTTAATTCTTTGTGTTGTGCATAGAGGTTCCTGCATTATGCGCTATATAAACGTCTCATAATATTATTATTATTATTATTATTATTATTGTTAATACCTGATTCTGAATCTACGCCATCTGCTGGTTGGGTTGCCATCTCTGCTAATCCCATACTCCCCCTAGCTTCACCATCATCCAATGACATCTCTGTATCCATCGGCTCATCATCGTCATTGCTGTACGCTAGTGCAGCTTCATCCGAGTTACTCATCTTTGGTGCTTCATCACTCTGCTCATAAGCAAGTGTCGGTTCATCAGCAATGCTGACTGGCGGCTTAGTATTAGCTTGATGATGAAGTGGTTTACTGGAATTCACCTCTGGTCCATCATGATCAGAGTCGGAATCAATAGTGACATACGCCTGGGTTTCGTCGCCTGCAAAAGCCGATAAATCCATAACCTGTAAAAGAACATAACGGTCAAAAGTTATATGATTTGGGATTGAACTAAGAAAAATTGACTAGAGTGGAATTTGAACCAACAACCTCCGGATTAACGTGCCGGCGCTCTACCAATTGAGCCATGCTCGCCCTTTACTGGCGGTCTCCCTATTTTGTCAATATCTTTGTTCAGGGATACCAGTCAGAACTCATACAAAACCAAATTCAACCCCAAATTATTTAAAATTTACCAATTCATTTTCCCTTGTGGTTTACAACTTGATATTTAAAAGTTATATGCAAACATTTCTGCAGAGAATGTTCAATGAGACTGAAAACATGGGCGAGGAATGCTACTAAAAATTAAATCCTAGACCCATAGAATGTTTGAGAAAACGACTCACATAATTCCAGGTAAGTTCGTGATGTTAAATTTGCATTGGGGATAAAGAATATTATTTGGTTTTACCCATACAACGATGTGTGTAAAGCACTGTATACTCAGTACTTTCCCGAGTCCTGTGAACAAAAATTCACAGGCATTTTACTCGGATGGGATATGAACCCACGACCTTTGCCACACATCGGTGTATGGGTAAAACCAAGTAATATTCTTCACCCAAAATGAAAATTTAACATTTATTAAATTGTTACGGTACCCGCTGCTAAAATTTAGGATTTCAACTGCCTCTACTTATTATACATCTGCTCTCGAATGGCAAGGGTCATGGGTACGAATCCCACCCGAGTATTATGCTTGTGATTTTTGTTCACATGACTCGGGATAGTACCTAGTATACAGTGCTTTACACATGTTGGTGTATGGGTAAAACCAAACAGTAAGGTACATTCCTGTTCTTTTAACCGATTTGTGATCCTATTTATGTCATTGTAGATAAGAAGTACAATAAAGTAGAATAAAAGACAAAAACAAGTGACCAACATCCACAATAGCATCTGAAACTTAAAGGTAGTGTAATAGATTGGTAAATACTCCAAAAATTTATAACCATAAAAACTTACTTGGTGAGAAGCTCTGCAGCTGTTAATAGTATAAACTATTTTGAGAAAGGATTCACTTCCAAGTAATATGGTTTGGATAACACCCAAAAACATTTGAATATGAGAAACGATTCATGCATGAATGGTTTCTCAGATTTCAGAGGGTTGGTGTCCGTTCACGAATGCTGTGGCCAGAGATGCGGTTGGTCCCGCTGTCACCTCGCTAAAACGTGGATGGATTTGGCATTCATGTGAAAATACTGTGACAATTTGTTGCTGTTTTATCAGCATGTAGACACTGTATTGAGCTGAAACTTTCACATGTGACTTTTATTGTATCTTTTTTTTTAGGAACCTATCAACCGACCAATAACTCGCCATTCAAGCATGGATATATACACAATGGATTATACTTTTGTTACGTCAACTACGTTTGTACTATAGCCATTAAAACTCTTGCCACATCGGCCTGCAAGCCATTGACAAAATGTCTACCAAACTCAGCCTATAAATCAGCATTATGTTGACAAACACCAATCTATGACCCTACCTTTAAGTACACAAATAACTTTTCAGGTTAACAAAACATCATGTCTACCTCATCATCATCTTCTTCTGTTGTATAGGCAAGGGTTGGTTCTGTGGCCAGGTCCACTCCTCCATCTACCTTGCCCCCTTCTACACCCATGTCATACTTCAGTGTCGGCTCTACCCCTTGCTCTCTCTTCTCATCGTCGGTGTCACTCTCCGTCTCTGGAATGTAAGGAAGAGTTTCTGCTTCGGCCAGTTTAATGTCTTGAAGACTTGCTGGCTGCATGTCATATTTTAGAGTTGGCTCTAACATTGGCGTTGTTTTTGAACCAGGAACATCAACTGCTTCATCTGACTCCTCCGGACAAAAAGCCTGGGTTGCTAAGTCCGCAAATGCTAGTGTTTTAGCTTCCTCATTGTTAGCACCCTGAGGGCGCTCTTCACTTTCACTGGCATCGTCATCGTTGTATGCCATTGTAGCTTCTTCCTCTACATCATGATGATCAGAGGAGAGTTTTCTTTGATGTGTTTTGTTTTTATGATCATCAGCAGAAAGGTTCAGTAGAAGTGTTGGCTCCAAACCTTTATGAAAAAGAAAAAAAATGGTTAACCCTCTTCAAATTTACATATTCAAAGTTATCAGCCTCAAGACCTACTTTGATTTTCCATTCACAACTAGAACATATACGGGATTTAAGGCATTGCGTGGTGAGGTATCAATTTATATTCGGTTTAAGGTAACACCATGTGTACTTTGCTGTGTAGATTTTGAGAACTTGTCTTGCTATTTATTCTACTGCCACGGAGTAGATTTCGGAATGTGGGAGACTACTTATTTCTAAAAACAACTGTCCTGCTTAATAAATATTACCTGGGAGTAAGGAAATCAGCCAGGACTAGTACTTTTTAGCCTTCTCGTTAATAACTTCACAGCCACAGAGTGAGTTCTTAATTAGTCTTAATTATACTCTTTACATATGAAATTCAAAATTGCTGTTTAACTTTTAGCAATATTAACATCTCTCCTACCGTCTGACCACTTCATATATTCAACTGTAGATTTGAATGAGATATAAACTATGCAAGCCTGCAATATGATATCATGTGGTAAATGCATCTACACAGTATACAGTCAACCCTCCTACTGTCTGACCATTCAATATCATCCTCTGTGGGTTTGAGTGCCAGATAAACTATGCCAGCCTGCAATATATCGCATGGTGAATGCATCTACACAACACACAGTTGTACACAGTTTGTTATGTGCTTAGTTGTGCCTCCACACACACACCAATGCAGATACATGCTTCCAAACGGTTTGACCACTCACTGGAAAATTAAACCAAGAGTAGGAGAATTAAAGGGTCTGTACACGTTTGGTAATTGGAACCCACTGTTTGTTTCAATCCTGTATATATAGTAGTAGATATATACCATAAAACTAACCTGTGACAATTTAATTTCAAAAGATGGTAGCGTTTTTGAGATATTGCCGAAAATCTAGAGCGGTTATAGGAAGAATGATCTGCAATTGGAATACACAATCTGAGAAACGTTACTGTCAGTAACGCTTCTCAGATTCAAATTTTTGGGGATAAAAAGTGAAATATTTTTCCATAACTGCAGTACTTCGAAGTGAAAATTTTCTCAAAATGCATTATTCCATCCAAAGCTGCTGTACTTCTTACCAAGTAATTTTGTATTGCCATTAATTTTCAGAGTCATTACCAAACGTATACAGACCCTTTTAAACACATCAAGATAAACTTACTAATTCTCTTCTTGCTTCTTGAGATGTCTTCATCCTCCGAGTCTGGTACCGTAAATGCTTGAGTAGGAGCATCAAAGAGACTCTGCCTCACCTCCTCTTCTTCTATCAAAGCACAAATCACGTCATTGAATCAGTGAAAGATAAATTGATCGCCAGAAGTTGTGTGTGAATTCGCCGTATTTTTTACTGCGTGAGGGCGTTTGTGAACCAAATTCATGTGATGCAAAACTAGTAAACAAACAGGTTTTTTCATTGATGTTATTATGTTTTTGTATTTCGTCATTGATGCAAGAAAACTACATACAGGCAATAAGATGAAACTGTAATTGTGATGCAAGACAATTCCATGATGAAAGCGCCCTCATGCGGTCAAACATATGGTCAATTGGCTGCTACGGCTTTGTCTACGGCTTGATCGCTGAGTCATCATGCATTGAAGTATAGGGCGCCGATAGAAACACCCTTAGCAACAGTCAAAGCCGTAGCTGTAGCCACCAATTCAGATATGGCCTCAAACTGCAATAAGATCACAGAGCTGCTTAAGCAGAAAAAGTAGCTAAGCTCAACAAAATGATGCTTACCAGAATAAGGTTACCAGCTAAAATACTATGTGACATCCAGCTTTAACTGGAATCCTGTTTATTTTTGCTTAGTAGACAAATGTTAAGCAAATATGCACAAATCCAATGGCACAGAAATGTCATCGTTTTGCAAGACGAATATTTTGAATGGAATGCAATGTTCTTACAAAAGTGAGACATACAGTTATTGAACTGATGCTACACTATCCAAAGCTGGGTCAACATCAATAAAACTGCAAAGCAAAGATTACTAAATTAACAGGGACCAAGTATAACAGCAATCCCTGTAATCTGTCCCAAATCTTTCAAAACTCCATTCAAAATCCCTGTGGATTTTTTCACAGGACTCAAGAAAGTACCGAGTATACAGTGCTTTACACACATCGGTGTAAGGGTAAAAACTAAATACAAGATCCACTCAAAAAGATGTCTGATTTTGTAGAATTTGGTGCCGAGGGCGTCTTAGGTGGAAATTACTTTTAACAAATTTCTCTGAGAACAAAACTAAGCAGGGAACCAGTTAAAAATAGTGCTGATAAACTGGTGTTTACCCGGGTCGGAATCAGTAACTAAGCAGGGAACCAGTTAAAAATAGTGCTGATAAACTGGTGTTTTGGAAGGTAACCTTTTCTGGGAAAGCAAAACTGTTCTTTACCCAGGTCGGAATCAGTAACTAAGCAGGGAACCAGTTAAAAATAGTGCTGATAAACTGGTGTTTTGGAAGGTAACCGTTTCTGGGAAAGCAAAACTGTTTTTTACCTGGGTCGGAATCAGTAACTGTGGGATATGCTTGGGTCTCTAGTTCAGCAAACTGTCCATAGGCCTGGGTTGGAGCTAGGGCCAGGGTGCTGGCATCAAAGTCTGACTGCTCATTCCTGTCATCTACATCAATTCAAGACATTTATTTTCCACTCCAACATAGAATCATCATAACAATAACAAAGAACAGTAAGAGGATAATTGGAAATGGGGGCATAGCCAGAAAAGCCAAAGCTTGACAAAAACACAAATGGACTAACATTAACAAGTACAGTGCGAATAGGTTCAATATTTAACTAAGACAGAAAAGACTCTTTGTGAACTAAATTAGCTACAGAGAGATGCAACTTATAAAAATACATAGGACAAGGGGTGAGGGTTCCTTTAACAATAACACAGTGTATACAGGTGAAATAGAGAAATCACAATAAGGAGAAAACTAAGAGGAAGCTCGTGGTTTAGGTTTTGAACAATATGTGCTTTGAGCTTGCGTTGAAAAGCAACTGCGTTCCTGCAAGAAGTTACATAAGTGGGGAGATTATCAGAACAAAATGAAGAAGGTTAAGTAGTTCTTCTCCAACCTCCTCCAAACACACCTCCCCAAAATGCTGCTTGAATGCATATAATAAGGTCTTATAATATATAGTCTTATTAGCACAGTATCTACCAATAAGGTACTCAAAGCGCTTGAACAAACAGAATATTTTAAGACAGGTTTTTGAATTCAGCAGCCACTGCCAGAAACACCGGGGCAAATCCCTTCTCTTGTAGCGCTCAATCACACCCGATGGGCGTATCAAAGCCCTCAGTATTTTTTCCTGCAAGGTATGCGGAGCTACGTGTTGAAGTATGAGACCTATTCCTTTATAGCACCATGTTATGGTTTACAAGGTGCTGTGGCGCAATACGCTGCCGATCAAACCAGGAACACCGGGGCGAACCCCTTCTCTTAACAATAAGAGCACTGGTTTCTTTTACGTGCATTACACAACACACGAAACCTACGGCTTTACGTCCCATCCAAAGGACGAAGCAATAATGGTTAAGTGCCTTGCTTAAGTACACAAGTGTCACGACCGGGACTCGAACCCACACTGACCAGAAACAACAGAGCTTGAGTTCGGTGCGTACAAGGACCACTTTGTTGAAACCCTTCAAGATCTTAATCTTTAACAATAGGTCTTGATTTTTTAGGTCTTAACCACAGCAAGAAGTTATCATTACCTTCATCAAAGGTGTCATTTATCACGGTGCTTTCTGGAATGAAGATAAATAAATGATAACATTCAAAAAATAATCATCAGATATGTATCGTTGAAGTTGATGTTGAAATCTGCTCGCAACACAAGATGAGTGTCAAAAATAACCAAATTATACTAGAGCTGTGGACAATTTCTTCAGACAGAATGTGAAATGGATTGGAACAGGTCTTTCATTACTTGGTGAACCCTGTGGTCCAGCAGTCAAAATATCTTTCACATGTGACTTTTATTGTATCTTTTTGATCATTTTGCCTATAAATCAGTATTACGTTGACAAAAACCAAAAGATTACCCTACTTTTAAACAGTGTATAGGGAACTTTTGGTGACGCAGCATTTACGAGCTAACGTGTTGATTCCCAAAATGGTGAGTATGGTATATCGCTGTTTGGTTACTTTAAAGGTATCGTACACGTTTGGTAATGACTCAAAACAAATATTAGCATAAAAACTTACTTGGTAACAAGCAACGGAGAGCTGTTGATAGTATAAAACATTGTAGGAAACGACTCCTTCTGAAGTAACGTAGTTTTTGAGAAAGAGGTAATTTCTCACTAAAATAATAAAAACTTCTTGCAAGAAGTTTTTATTCCTATCTGAAAGCACACAAATTTGTACAACAAGGGTGTTTTTTCTTTCATCACTTTCTTGCAACTTCGATGACCAATTGAGCCCAAATTTTCACAGGCTTGTTATTTTATGCATATGTTGGGATACACCAAGAGAGAACACTGGTCTTTGACAATTTCCAAACGTGTCCAGTGCCTTTAAGGAGTTGGCTAGTGTCAATACTACAAACACAATGTGAAATGTTTTACCAGCTCGTGGTTTGATTCCTGGCGTCTCTTCTATACTGCGATGACAGATGGAGCTATCAGCCCTAGCTTTAGCTGTTTGAAAATATATACAAAATCACAAGTACATTCTAAAGATAGTGAAAAAGGGTGAGAGTAAGCCCAAAAAGCTGTTGCTTTACCACAAAAAGCAGCAGAGCACAAACAATATTGCTTACCAGAAAAAAGTTACCATCCAAAATACCATATCATGTGTACAATCTTTTACTGGTTTCCTGCTTAGTTTTGCTTAGCAGAAAAACAGTGAAAAAAGTGAAAAACTAAAGTTTTCTGCTTAACCCTTTTATTTAGAGACCATAGCGGCCACAAGCAGCTTATACAAAAATGCCCATAGCAGCTGCAAACAGCCGCAAGATTTGACCTACTTCCATTCACACAAAGAGGTCAAAGTAAAGGTCATGACCGGATAAAAAATTTTCCAATCTTTCCTATGTTAACATAGCATCCCAATTTCTAAAACCAAAACAAATTTTCTGTTTCATGTTATTTTTGTTGACATTTTTACTGAAAAAAAATTGATTAAATAAATGAACAATAGTTAGCGATGTCTGGGCGTTTTGTGATGATTATACAGAAATGAATGGTCTCTATGTACAATCTTTAACTGGTTTCCTGCTTAGTTTTGCTAAGCAGAAAAACAATGAAATATGTTAACCAAAGTTTTCTGCTTAAGTAGCTTTTGATTTCAGGGAAGGTTTGAAGGGAAAGTATAACTTTGGTTTTTGGAACCGGTCGATTGTTTTAATCCTATACATAAATGTAGATATACAACAAATTTAAACTAACCTGTGTAAATTTCATTTCAAAAGGTGGTCGCGTTTTTGCAAAAAATCCGGAGCGGTTATGCCTACGTATGAAGAATAATCCGTAATTGGAATACACAAACTGAGAAACGTATCGGACAGTAACGTTTCTCAGATTCAAATTTTTGGGGATAAAAACTGATATCTTTTTTCATAACCAAATTACTTCGAAGTGAAATGATTCTCAAAATGCTTTAGACTATCCAAAGCTGCTGTACTTCTTACCAAGTAAGTTTGTATTGCCATTAATTTTCAGAGTCATTACCAAATGTATACAGACCCTTTAAACTTACTAATTCTTAAAACTTCTAACCAAGCAGGGCCAAATTTCACAGAGCTGCTTAAGCTCAACAAGCAGCTAAGCATAACAAAAATGTGCTTAGCAGGATAAGGTTACCAGCCAAAATACCATGTCACATGTGCAATCTGTGACTGGTATCTTGCTATTTTTGCTAAGCAGAACAAGTTTAAGCATTAGTTTCTGCTTTAAAAGCAGCTCTGGGTCCAGGTTTTGATTGCCATTAATTACCAAATGTATACCATCCCTTTAAGACTTTGTTGCAGAGGATTTCTAAATACCTGGTTCAGCGGGAAGGTTCTCATCTGATGCCTCGGCCAAGATGCGAGTAGCTGAGTCTCTCACAGGAGTCTCCAGGAGGATTGTCTTCTTCTCCTTGTTGACATGATGGGTGTCAGTCTTCTTCTCTGTCTGAGTAGTAGTACCATACGCCTGAGTAGGATGGATGATATCATAACTGGAACTTGACCCAAAATCTGTCTCCTGAAACACCAATAACAATGCAATTATTAAGTACTGGTGATAAAAAGTAGTTTGTCTCAATTAATTTCATCTTTACTGAGTTGAGGTATTTCTATATTGGATAAAAAGTAGTTTGTCTCAATTAATTTCATCTTTACTGAGTTGAGGTAAATTCCCAGAGAGAGGATGTTGGGAATGTTTATGTTGATAGACCTTTCTATTGTTGATAAACAAACCGTGCTGGTTGGCATTGACGGCCGAATGTTAGCGAAACATTCAATCATGTTAACAGATGTTGTGACTAAATTCAACATTTCTGCAAACTAACTTTCAATTAGAAAAAAAAAAAATTCCACGATTGGTTGCTTTGTTTCCAACAAATTCAACACTAAATGTTTCTGTTTATTTGAGCCTTTATAATTTCAGAATAGATCTTATGCACATGACATCATTTGAGTAGGGCGCCCTCGGCTAGAGGGGGAAAGAAGGTTGCTCATTGGTGGATCCTGTGCACAGAGCGTACATAGCTGTTCTTTTTCCATTGCTTCACCATCAGGTTTTTTTCTTTCTCTAAGATGGTGGCATGATAACACCATTGTTCCCCTCGTTTCCGACAGATTGACGCCACTTTGTCTGAGCATTAAGTATCAACTGAAAGGTTTTTTTTAACCAGATGCACAATGTCAGAACCCTGTTTTATAAAGCCTGTAAACATAAAAAGTTGCTAAGCACAGAAAAATCTGCTTAACAAAAACTGCTTACCAGCAAAAAATCCATAAAGTTTACATTATTGCAACTGGAGCCCAACTCATTTTTGTTAGCAAAGAAATTTGCTAAGCAGTATTTTCTGTTTAAAACAGCTTTAAGAAATTGGGCCCAGGTTGCATTCACTATACCATATGTGATGAATGCAAACAAGTAAACACAAACAAACCAAGATAATGCTTCAGCCATTGCTTGATATAACATCTGAGTATTTTATTTCATCATGAGGTTATACAAAACGAAAGCTTCATACAGTTTAGGAGCCTCTTTTGCACAATTGATCCTGATGTTAGTGGTGCTAAGCACAGAGGGCTATTCATAATAAAGTGGGCCACCAAGAGTTTGCACTGGGGAAGCTTTATTTCCACTTTGTAAAAGTGCAACAACCCCTTTTAAAGGTTCTGATGTAACATGCGACTACTGTTTGCCATTGGTCTGCCATTTTGGGAGTCAAAATCAGCCGCATCACAACGGGAGGCAGCCAGCTGGCCTCGGAAGCCCTACTTTTTCGCATAAAGCCCGGTTCATACTTCCTGTGAATGCTTCGTGCAAAGCGAAGTTCCTTGCGACACAATTAGAAAAACAGCGCGTACAATTATTGAGTCACCAAAATTTGCTTCGCATTCGAAGTACGAACCGGGCTTACACAGGATACAAATTCAAACCAACAAATCAAATTGTCAAAAAGCAAACCTTTCTTGGGAAGGAGGCAATTATCCCCCTCCCCATCCACTGCCGCAGAGAATGGATAGTCATTTTATTGTCATTCCCTCAAGATTTGTCTTACGGATTAGCGTCACTGCTCGCACGGATCGTGACTTAATGGCCGCCCCAGCCTGTAAAAACTTGCTAAGCACAGAAATATACTGCTTAGCAGAAATAGGTTACCAGCCAAAATACCATACAGTTTACATTGCTGCGACTGGTACCCCACTCAATTCTTGCTTAGCAAAGATATTTGCTAAGCAGAATTATCTGCTTAACAGCTTTATGAAATTGGGCCCCGTGGTCGAAATGCTCTGTTTCTTTCAAAGTAACAGAATTGTAACCTGACTCTCAAATAGCACAAAAGATTTACAGGGTGGTTCAAAAAAAAGTTTACCCATATTTGATAGCCATATTTACCTACTTACTTATAATTTTTTACAATTATTTTTGTATTATATGAAAGTGGTGACTATTAAGCATAAGTGGTGAACAAATCTAAGAAATCAGAACTTCTTTGTTCAAAATATGGTAGTTTAAAGGTATCATGTGCAAAACTGATTTGTCCATGAATGCTCTTTTAACTTCATCCACTTTTAGGTTAACCTGGCCAACTGTAATTGATCGTGGACTTTCAAATCCATGTAGTACATGTGTATCACTTTAAAATCACCTGTCCAGAGAAGGCTAGTTTATGTTCATCGATGTGTAACATTATTTAGTGCATAATTATTTTTTAAAAGATTACAAAAGAGAAGATGCAATCGTTGATGTGTATTCAGAAGTCCAGCGAAGATAAGAAAACCTCCTTAGACAAATCAATTTTGCACATGATATCTTTAAATTACCATATTTTGAAAACAAAATAACTGATTTCTTAGATTTTTTTCACCACTAATGCTCAACAGTCACCACTTCCATAAAAATAAAAAAAATTGTAAAAGCTTATAAGTAGGTAGGTAAAAATGGCTGTTTAAAGTGGGTACACTTTTTTTCACCACCCTGTATAGTGAACTGGGTCTGTCGAGTTAGAGTTAGTATGCAGCATTTTAATGTAAACATTACCTTACAAATAAAGCATAAAATACAGTATATAAATCTTTAGAGACTATATAGCAATTAGCAACTGAAGCAGTTTGTACTACCCATGTCCAAAACATCCTCTTCAATTCAACCACAATAATCATGTCTTGTATTGACATGCTTTCCCGTTTTGTTTTATGGTGACATACCTTCTACATTTCAAAAACAAAACAAAAACATCTATTTTGTATTTTTCTTTTAACAGACATGTTGTATTCATTCTACTACTAAGCTGAAAAGAAAATAAGTTGAAAAATCTGTTAAAAAAGACAAAATCTGTGTATAGAGTAAAAATCTAAGCATCATGGTACCAACATCATTGCCATGCTCCCTGATCAACCACACCACTTTGAGGCAAAACAAAACAGGGACCCGACTGTTTTTCAACCCAGCCTCACTTTCATGTCTTTGGTTTAAAATGGGAGAAAGGTATGATGACAGCACCATGATGCTGTTTTATTACTATATGTGGTTTAAACAAGTGACAATCTTATGGTTGACCTCGGTAGGTCTGATCTTGGAGGAATACAAGGAGACACAACAAGAGGCTGATCAAAAGTTTAAAGTCCCATGTCCCTGCCGTTATGTTACTGCAACTTAAAAATACAACAGTGGTCAGACCGGAGGAGTTATGTAATACGGAATAACCAGCAAAGCCCAGATATAAAGCTGTAATTGTTTGTGAAATTGCTTGCAACTGTGCAGACAATAATTTTACGAATAAAAAATGTTGGGAAAACTTCAGATTTTTTGTTCAACACATAATTGTTGTGGTCCATGGTGGTCCACATCGGTATTACACACAATATGAAAACAAAAGAAACTTCTACATTTTGACTGGATTTTTCAAGACTGAAGATGTCAGGGGCCTTTTGAATATCCTGAAAAATATCACACATACTTTAACTAGATTCAAACAAGTTTAGCAGAACTCTTCACTCCAGTAATGAATGGTCTCAGTGTAGAAAGCCGCAACGTGTCATTAGACTCTGTGCACAAAGGACCTTAAAGGGTCTGTATACGTTTGGTAAGGACACTGAAAATTAATAGCAATAATAACTTACTTGGTAAGAAGTACAGCAGCTTTCGATAGTATAACGAATTTTGAGAAACTTTCACTTCGAAGTACTGCGGTTATGGAAAAAAATATCACTTTTTATCCCCCAAAATTTGAACCTGAGAAGCGTTACTACAGTAACGTTTCTCAGCGTGTGTATTCCAATGCAGATTATTCTACCTGCGTGGACATAACCGCTCAAGATTTTCTACAATATCTCAAAAATGCTACCACCTTTTGAAATGAAATTTCCACAGGTTAGTTTTATGGTATATATCTACAACTATATAGGATTGAAACAAACAGTGGGTTCAAATTATCAAACGTATACAGACCCTTTAAATCAGCAGTGATCTGCTGATGGTTCAATTGGATTTTTATAGCATTCCCCCAAATACAAATGAGCTTAAAGGGTTGTGGTCTTTCGATGTATCTTCTTGTATTCTTACCTCCATGGTCTGATTAGTAGACATAAAAATTAAGGTCCAGAGTTCATCAAAATCAAGCCAAAAACAGCTGTTGGATTTTAATGGGTCGAAATCTAGGCTGAGATTCAGTCATCTTGATTATGAGTGATCCTTTGAACTGCAAAATACACCGTTTCCAGAGGGGAAGAGTTTCAGATCTGCTTGAAGGATTCCAATGGTTAATACTTTCTCCTGCTCATGAGTAAGAACTTGATGATTTAAGAGTTGATTGTGATCAAGACTTTAACTGGGTAGTAAAGTTAATAGTTGCTTCTTATATATTGCTCAATTCCATCACGCTCATGGTGCTCAACGGTATGCAAATAAAAGTTAATACAATTTTGGAAAACTTTATTCAAAACCTTAAGGTTTTGAGCACTGATTTGAAGGAACTGGCTGATGAAGCTTGACGAAGGAGTAGGGTAGGACTGTTTCACAGAGAGTACGGCCAAGAATGGGGAAATACTGCAGTTACCCATAGAGCATAGGGATCTGGAAACTTGAAGAAGGGAGGAGTCTGATGACCTTAGTCTGCGTGGAGGATTATATGCCTGTATTGACTTCTGCATACAGAGTGGTGAGGAGCCATGGACTGCGTGGTAGACCCGCAACAGAACTTTGAAGGTGATGTGTTTCTCAACAAGAAGCCAGTGGAGGGGCTCAACAACAGGTGTTATGTGACTGGGTTTGTGGGGGGGTGAAGTTTACAAATCTGGCAGAGAAATTTGGAAGGCGTTGCAGTTTATTTAGTTGTTGTTGAGGAAGGCTTAGAAGAAGTGAGTTACAGTGTATTTCTGTCTCTCCGTGGCAGGTTAATACCCCACAGGCATCTTGCATGCAAATGGGCGTTCATCATCGCACTCTCTATCATTCCACGCTATGTTGTCCCCCATGTACCAGACTTCAACACAACCCTGACCTTCGTTAATATTATTTGGTTGATCAGGAAACCATGCTTCAAAATCATAAGCCGTCCCATCAGTCCAAGTGAATTGACCTTCCACATCTTGGTCTGTCAGCCCAATCCACATTGCATCAGATTCTCCATGAGAGATAATTGAGGTTTTCCACGACTCCATGAGGAATTTATTTGTGCTAGATTGATGGATGGACGCTAGGTGGCCCTGGCCATTGCTGGTGAAGAACTGCTGGCAGTGATCCTCAGCTTCTTGCCATGTCTTTGGTGGGCCAAAGAAGCGATAGCAGCTGCCCATGAAGAATGACCAGAGTGGTGGACACTCAGCAGCTTGAGAAAGTGTGCTGATGGACAGCAAAAGGAGGGAAATTTTCACAATGAGAGCCATGTCGAAGTCTGTCAGATTGTCAAGTGCAACTTGTGCCCAAGGTGCAAGGAGACTTATAAACAGTTTCAATTCCTGCTTGTCAAACTAACATTCAACCACCTAGCTTTCACGCGATCACCCCATCAGCACTCCAGACCTCAGTAGTTTAGTCAGTACACGTGATCACACATAAATCTTGGACATGCACGTAGTTAATGAAATTTGACAAGTTGTCTGCGATCCGGGTACTGAGCTTGTATTTTAGCATTAGTGTGGATTCCTATTGAACTGCACATCGTTCATGTTTCAACCTGAATTAAATGACTCTGTTACTTAATACACTGTGAACAGTACAATGTTTAATATAACATTCTTCTTTTTTCAGTACAAGGTTTAATAAACTGCATGTGCTGATTTCCGATGGCCTTGACAAACGAGACAATGTAAAACTAAACATCCTGTTAACTTGTTATCCAAGTGGTTGCCAATAATATGCATTCTGTTAGATTAAATGTCAGCATCACTTATTTTCACCTCACTTTTTTTTTATGATGACCCTTACACATGATACTAAGTAAACTAAAGCTTTGTTAGGTGACTGGTCATCAATAATATGCATCATAATATACTCTTTTTGGTAAAAGGTCAACTATGAAATAAAACTTTAAAAACAACATCAAGCTAAATCTCCCCCCCCCCCCACAGTAGTGTGGTAGGAGTCTACAAACAAATACTTACCCGTAGAGCCACTACTAATGCATTTTCCCTAACCGACAGGTTTAATTCGCTAAGAGTTTTTAATATATATATGCAACAGCGCCCTCTCTGGTCCCACCCACAATGACCCGCGACCTAGCTGCCAAATTATCTTCCTCGTTTCTCGAAGGCCACCCAGAGGTACCTCCAGAGGTAATTTAGCATTAGTGTGGATTCCTATCAAACTGCACATCGTTCATGTTTCAACCTGAATTAAATGACTCTGTTACTTACATTGTAATACACTGTGAATGGTACAATGTTTAATATAACATTCTATTTTCATTTCCATACAAGGTTTAATAAACTGACAAACGAGACAATGTAAAACTAAACATCCTGTTAACTTGTTATCCAAGTGCCAATAATATGCATTCATGTCAGCATCATTTATTTTCACCTCACTTATTTTATTATGACCCTGCCAAATGATACTAAGTAAACTAAAGCTTTGTTCCTCTCATATTAGGTGACTGGTCATCAATAACATGCATCCTCTTGTCAGTACAAAGGTCAACTATGGAATAACATTGTCAAAGCAACATCAAGCTAAATCAACATGATATGTCATCACAAGTCCAGATTTACTCCTGGATGAAGAGAAGCAATTATGGTTAAGTATCTTGCTCAATGATGCAAGTGTCAAAATGGGATTCCAACCAATTTACTGATGACTCAGGTACCAGACTGGTTGTAATAAATCTGCAGTAATAAGAAGTAATCCTCCTCTTACCTTTCTTTCGTTGTTCCTTTCTCCCACCTTGGGCAAATCTTGGAACATCAACTCAGAATCAGTTTCTGATCCATCATCACTCTCCGGTTCATACTTCTGTACAAAAACACCCACAAAAACTAAAAATTAGCTGTTGCAAAGTTCCTCCACACCAAGGTGACCCATGGTGTAAATGTGAATTTGCAAATACTATTTCAAGTTATGATATTATATGTTGCTTGTTTGAAACATGGCACTCAAAAGAGTACGCTACAATTGATTTACCAGGGCACATAATTATGTCATCAATTTAGTAGAGTGGACAAAACATAATAAAGCTGAACATTTTTATTCTTGAGGAAAGTAAACGATGACGAGTCAGCAACAAAAATCCTCAATGATATTATTTACATGGTTGCCAATATAACTCTAACAAGGGAACCCCACTTCAAGACCTATCGCACTGTAAAACCTCATCAACGATATCGACAAAGAAAATGATCTAAATGGTTTAATAATGATCGTTATCGACTGAAGAAACAGTTTCAAACCACTTGTAAAGCACTGTCATGCTTTCCGAAAAACTCATACCTGCGTGGACTATAAACTGCCCCCAAAGTAAACAGTACAAGAGGTCAGTGAGATCACAAAAACGACAATAACAAATTAAACAACTTATGGACATTTATAAATTACACAATGTCTTCACAAGCAGGGCCTATGACTACTGATAAAATGTTTTTGTTCCTTTCGTCCTCTCAAGAAAAAAAGAATTATCACTTGCATTTCAAAATATGTTTTCCTGTTCAATTAGCTAAAAGGGAGGCAAATGTTTCAAAGTTTAATGAATAGTTATTAAGCAATGTTTCTACGCAGCTATCATGTTAACACTTTCACTAATTAATTAATTCTGTTATACATATATATGATTGTCGTTACCCTTCCTTGGGGTTATGGGGGCATGTTCCTGAATTTTGAATAAAACAGTCACTCAAATTATACAGAAATATTTGCATGGTTAAACCACAAACATTAATTTCAAGAATACAGTTACCCAAGAGTTAAATCACAGACTGGAAGAAAGTTGGCTCCTCTCTGACAGAATCTAACTCTGAAGGGTTTTTCAAACAGTTAGCCTTTGAGAAAGACTTTGCTACGGTTAAAAAATCAGGCCACCAACTATTTTTTTTTGCATACATTTAGCCCTTGGGAACTCTATTCCCCAAGGCTTTCAATTTATTTGGGTTACTGCATAAAAATCCAAAGCTTATACAAACAAAACCATCTCCAATATTAAAACTATTTAATAAGCTGCCAATCACTCAATAGACTGTTGACGTATTCCTTAAGAAAGTTTAAATTGCTTGGCAACAACTGTTTATAGTTCTCCATAGCGTTTCCAGTACATTAGATATTACTTCCCCTATAATAATAATAATAATAATAATAATAATAACAGTAATAATACCAACACTTATTAAGTGCCCTAATCATGCAGGCATGCTCTAAGATGCTGAACAAATGGCACTAGTCAAAAACTAAACAGGAAGAATTGTATGGACAAATTAAAATAGGTTAAGAAAAATGAATTATAACAAGTAGGAGTAAAAATTCAAATGCACATTAAACCTGTAGTAATAATGGGATAAAATGAATTACTGAAGAGAAAAAATGCAATTTTATCCAAGGATAAATAAGAAATATAGTTGAGAGCTGGATGCTTTCATAGTCAATTCCATCTGCCATGCTCAAAAATTTATCGATTCAATACAAATTTTTAATTGCATGGCAACAAATTGTCACTGTTCCAAGTATATTCCATAGCAACAATTGTTAAACTCAAGCTGAAGCATTAAAGTGAGGGTATACCTTCGGTAATTACTCCATAAATGAATTACCATAAACATTTACTTGGAAAGGAACACTGGAGAGCTGTTGATACTATAAACATTGTTAAAAAAACGACACCATTTAAAGTAATGTTATTATGAAGAAAGAGGTTATTTTTTACCCCAAAATTTGAATCTGAGGAAGGCTTCAGGCATGAAGCCTTTCTTATGCATCTGAAAACACACAATTCAATGCAACAATGGGTTTTTTCTTGCATTATTTTCTTGCAACTTCGATGACCAATTAAGCCCAAATTTTCACAGGTTTGTTATTTTATGCATATGTTGGGATACACTAAAGTGAGGATACTGGTCTTTGACAATTACCAAAAGAATACCCTGCCTCTAAAGTTGTACACACCATTGGTTGTATAAGTAATGTTGGACCCTGAATACCAAGTCTGAGTAATGCGGATTTCTATTTGACTAGTCATTTATTTTGTTTTGGAGTTGGAATGTTCAGTTTTAATCAGAGTGTTCTTGGTCCGGGGGCAGTTTGGGGTTTGTAAGGGTGAGGTTTGCATTTTGCTGAAATGTCAAACCATTTGCCCTTCCAATGTTAGAAGGAAAATGAATTGAATTGTACTTAAAATGACTACAAAGAACACAAACATGTAAAAATTACTTGATTAACTTGGCATTAATTTAACAGGAATTTTTACTAAAACGTGTAATTTTTCCAATTTTTGAATGGGCAGAGTAATAAGCTAAAATACAGAACAACATAATTGAAGAAAGCAATGAGTGTAGATTTACAGATATAGATGTTTGGGTGGAGGTGTATCATCTGCTTTAACCCTAACCCTATGATTGGTTGCTTTTTCCAATGTGGGCCAATTTGTAACCAATCAACTGCATGATGTGGC
The DNA here is from genome assembly GCA_021014325.1 of Plazaster borealis. Taxonomy (NCBI): domain Eukaryota; kingdom Metazoa; phylum Echinodermata; class Asteroidea; order Forcipulatida; family Labidiasteridae; genus Plazaster; species Plazaster borealis. The sequence continues at coordinate 21,259 of JAJGQC010000123.1, forward strand.
CCAACAGTGTGTTTATTGCGTAGATTGACCTAATAAAAACCCCAGTGGATTAAATGGGATGGTCAGATAAAAGGATGCTTTTGTTTAATGTTAGGCAGACTAGCTATTCGCACACCAGGAGCAAGTGCTATACGTCCTCCTGTAATGTTAACATTTAATTGTACTGTACGAAACAAATCAATCTACAAAAGTGATGTAACAATTGAATCTGTCGAATCGGATTACACCATGGCATCTCCACATTTTATTGTGACAAAGTTGTTTCTCTTCTACCTGATGCCTGCATTTTCTCAAGCTAGCCAGGCGTGTGTTTCTTCTTTCGGAGCAAGGAAATGTCCAAACACCTGGAGACAGTGGGGAGACAATTGCTACAAAGTTACAAGCACTCGTCAACCCTGGTCTAAAGCCAAGGAGGAATGCTATCAGATGAGTAGTGTGATGACTACTCCAAATTCTATGGAGGAAACCCAAGTCCTTTTAGAAATGGTGTCAACAAATAAACTATGGATTGATTGCAGTTACCTCCAATCAAAAGGTAAGTTAATTTTGTACATGTGAGCACAGGGTTCTCCCCAGGCGTTTTTTCAAAACTGGGGGGCATTCTGGACCCCAATTTTGGAAGTTTGGCCGAAGCACGCTGAATTGAAACAAGGTCTTTGGAATGTTTTCTACTTGGTGTTTATCTTAGTTTTAAAGCCCTCGTGTGCAATCTGGAGCATTCTATATGATGCTTTTTGTGAAATTAGCTTATAAAAAAATAATAATATACTAAAAATTTGTTTTGAGAATCGGCAAAAATGTGCGCATAATGGTACGCAAATCGGGCGTATCGGCCCAATACGAGAACCCTTGAGCACATGCCTTTCTTCTAGTATAGTTTTGTTTAATTTCAATATGGCTTCCGGCACATTAATGCAGAGGTCGCAGGTTCAAGTCACGCTCAATTTTTCTTTGTTCAGCCCCAAATTACAATGAAAACTACACGAGTAAATATTTGTTGTTGCTGTTTCCTCATAATGTTTAGGAGGATGGGAATGCAAAGATGGAATGAGAGTTATTCAGTATAGGGGTTGGGCCCCAAGAGAACCCAACGGTAATGCTAACGAGCCTTGTGGAGAGATCGTTAGCTATTCAGGTAAATGGAATGATAATCAATGTGATTTTCTATACCTAGCAGTCTGCAAGAAGCCTGTTCCACCAATGCTTCACTTATAAAGCAGCTGTTTTCAATCCACAAGACAAATTACTTCAACCAAAACCCACAAACTGGTGACTTTGAATGATCAAATACTTGGTTGATTGATGCAGAAACACCACAAGGAGCAACCAGCTTTCTCCTGAAGATGATCAGAGCATAAACTTTGAGTTTTTCAAACCACTGGTTCTTCTCAAAACCACCACAACTGATAAAGAGAGATTATGTACATGTGTTACACAAACCTCACTAGACAGCACCATGCAAAGAAGCCTAGCTAGCTTTTCAACCTCTGATGAACTTTATAACTGGCTCAATCACGAATTGTAATTTCAAACTAATATTTGCAATGCAAAACTTGATTAGATATCCAAGTTAAGTTTGAAAAGGGCAAACAATATTATATAACCATGATTGAGAATGTTTAAAATCTCGTTAAATTTATCTATTAAATGGTTATGGTACACACTGTTATATATAGTATTTGAACTGGTCTCTTGTCACTTGACCCAATTTCATAGAGCTGCTAAGCACAACAATTTGCTTAGCATGAAATTTCTTCCTTGATAAAAACAGGATTACCAACCAAATTTCCACGTGATTTTCAGGATAAGCAAACAACGGCTGAATACCACTAACAAGCAATATGCAACACATGGAAATTTTGTTGGTAATCCTGTTTTTATCAAGGAAGAAATTTCATGCTAAGCAAATTGTTGTGCTTAGCAGCTCTATGAAATTGGGCCAAGGTCAGTGGTCTAGTGGTAAGACATCTGCTATAAAAGGGCGGGGGTCAGGGGTTCAATTCCGCTGAAGTAGTACGCCTGTGGATTTTTTTCCACAGGATTCTGGAAAGTATTGAATATACAGTTCTTAAAGATAGGGTCATCGTTTATTTGTTTGTCGACGTAATGCTGATTTAAAGGCAAGATTATCAAGAAAGATACAATAAAAGTCACCTGTGAAAGTTTAAGCTGAATACAGTGTTTACTTGCTGAGAAACCGGCAAAAAACTTTCACAGTATTTTCACATGAATGTGGAATCCATCCACGTTTAGCGAGGTGACAGCGGGTACCAATCTCTGGCCAGAGCATTCACAAACGGACACCAACCCTCAGAAATCTTAGAAACGATAGACGCATGAATCGTTTCTCAGATTCAAATGTTTTTATTGATTTCTAATCAATGGCGGCAGTTCACAGGATGCTTACTAACATTACCATCTTTATAACAAGTAAGCTTTCGAATAGAAATTGCACAAAAAATGTTCAAGGTCATTACCAAACGATGACCCTACCTTTAACACACATCGGTATCGGGTAAAGCAAATATGAATAACATGACTGAGAACATTGGGTAAAAACTTAGTTTAAGTTGATAAAGAATGAAAATAATTTGAAAAAAATGCAACCCTTTTTCCTCACTGTTTTTTAGTGTAGTCACTCTGTTTTTAATATCAAGGGAAAAGGATAATGCGACAGGTGTTTTGGTATTTTGTTTTAATGTTAACACCCTTCTTTAACTTTCATTTAGAAGTGAGAAGTTTAGGCCTTTAACATGGGCATTTCATGCACTACTTTTGATTTTTCAAAAATGCCAGTCTCCCCACCCCCTCCCCACATACTTACAAAGTTGTTAGTTTTTGGAGGAATGAAGTATTTTGGCTCAAGACCAATACTATACCAAGCAAGACGTAATATGTTTAAAGTCTTAGATTAGAACCAAAACCAGACTGAGATAGGGATACAATTTACAACAAGTCCTACATGTCCATTGTCTTTCACTGAATAATTTACACAAAATTTTGCCAACGATCATGAAAATAGAATTCCACTGACTTTCCTCTACTTTGCAAAGATCGGACCCAACTTCACGACTGAAGTCACTTATACGGGTTGATTTCAATAGCTTGAAACCTTCGTCCTGTACTGATTTCAAAACTACACTATTTTTTACCATTGTGTAACACAACCCAATTAGACATCTAATATTTATCACGCACTGTGTAATGGTCTATACATGAGTAGGCGAGAAAAATTACCATGGCAACAAATAACAATTAATCTATTAATAAATTATTCACTTGCTATCTCGGCCTCGGATATGCAATATTTACTATGTATTTATTTACCATTTATTTATCAATAAAGTCTGGCGACAGCATTTCATTGAAAAAAAAAAACAATTTTGCATGATTGCAATTCTGAGGTGCATTTATTCTGACATTGAATTCAGTATAATATTAGCCCGTGGGGCAGAAAATTATAAACTATAATTTCTGAGATCTTTAAGGATACCAATAACCACTGAAGCACTTTAGCCCAGTCCAGTAATTTACTCACTGGACCAGTTACCAAACCCTGGGGAGCCCAAGGTTTTTAAGAAAAAGAAGTGGGCAAGTATTGTAATAGCGGAGAATAAGCAAAGGGTTAAGGCTAAGGCTGCACAAGTGAAGAGGTATGGCAACAGAGGGCGCTATTTATGTTACATGGATGTCACAGTGGGGCTTAGTGAGTGTAACTCTTATTTTTTCCCCATTTATATAT
>JAJGQC010000124.1:0-24626 GCA_021014325.1 Plazaster borealis
AGACAGGAAGGGCCAGAGGTTACATGGCAGGTGACCATTTCTAACATAAAGTAGCAAAGTTTGTGGCAACCCTAATCTAGGCAGGAAGGGAATGGGCACCTCTGTTAAGAAATTGTAAATTTCTATTGGAACATTTAAAGGGGCACTGTTGCCTCCGTGAAGTATCAGGCCTGTCGTAGCAACTAACACTATTGAGGATGACGTTTGCAATGACCAACTCCCAGGGAAAAGGGAATATAGGTTTCGTCATGACCCAACTGTCTGGTTGAAAAGTAACAAAGCATGCTATGATCCTAACCAGCGCAGGAAGGATTTGAGCATAGAAGGTGTATATTTTAAGTCTGTCGTTCATTCTTTCATATGATCAACCCACCCCAGGGTAAGGGGAGGATCAATCATTAACAACAATTCATGCAGGTAAACAAATAAAATTTAGATACTCTTCCATTAAACAACAGCTACACAGCATGAGTTATCACAAACTAATGTAAGTACATTGATAGTTCAAACACCTTTACCACAGTTCAGCCATTTTGTCTGGTTCCCCTTGTACCGATCAAAACACGCCCGAAACTCTCAAAGTTTGAAAGGAACCAGACTAATTTTGATGCCAGCCTCATTTTATTTCTTGAGACGATCCTGATTCCTGATGGCACTGTTAGTGATAAAGGATTCTGATCTTACTTAAGTACCGATACGGTAGTTACTGCAGATGGACGGATGTCAGGTTTACTCATCAATATGGCGACTTTCTGGCATCAGCTGCATCAGCTGCATCAGCTGGTGGCGACGATGTCACCTCCTTGATCCAGTGAGCTCTTGCCTGATCCGAAGACGTTGATTCCCTTCAGCATGTCCCTCTTAGGAGCACTCAATCTCTTGATGCCTGTCATCAAACAAAAATCAAAACATTACTTGTACATAAAAAATTCACCCTTAGCCTTAACCATCCCAACCCTTCAAATCCAACAGCTTGTAGCATTTGATTCTGTGGACTGAGGACTGCACTAGTAACCTGAACATGCTTTACACCAGATCAGGCAAACAGCAGTTATCAGAGTCCACCAGCTTGGGTGACAAGTTATCACATGGCCTTCGAATTTGCTCAGAACTGGTTCCCCTGGTTCCCTGCTAATGTGTGCTCAGCAGAAAAACTAGTTAGGCACCATTTTCTGCCAGAGCCTACGCCCTGTTCATGACAGAGCAATTGACTGCTGGACCACATTGCTCCACAAAATAATAATAATAACAACAGTGTCTTCTTCTATAGCGCTCAAATCCATCTCTCAGTGGTGCTCAGACATTATTACCCCAGGTCACTGGGCCATTCATTGTATTCCTTAAACCATCTCAGCTCCCTTGGGAGTATACAGCCTGTGCTGCTGAATATATGGAGCACACCAAGCTAATTCAAGCACAAGAAACATCTCTAGGCCCTCACAGCTACCTATTTACCCCTGTGCAATGCATGCAAGTTTTTTAATGTACCTACAAGGGTCTACAAGCCAAAATAGTGATTAACTTACTTGCATGATGGGCAAAAATAGAAGGCAGTTTGTCCTTCATCAGCTGATCGCGTCTGTCTGGTGTGGAAATGAAGTCCATCGTGACCGCACTTAGCACATGCCCTGAATCTGAAACCGACAATAAACAAAAATTAAAGTTAGATGTGATGAAGAATAAACAAGCAAAAACAAAAAAGTGCAAACTATATATATTTAAGGTAGGGTCATATATTTGTTTTTGTCAACATAATGCTGCTTCAAGGGCAAAAATTATCAAGAAAGATACAATAAAAGTCACATGTGAAAGTTTCAGCAGAATACAGGGTCTACTTGTTGAGAAAACAGCGACAAACAGTATTTTCACACGAGTGTCAAATCCATCCACGTTTAGCGAGGTGACATTGGGTACCAACCGCATCTCTGGCTGCAGCATACACGAATGGACACCAACCCTAAGAAATGATTCATGCATGAATCGTTTCTCAGATTCAAATGTTTTTGGTGAAAATTATCCAAACCATTTTATTTTGAAGGGAATCCTTTCTAAAAATAATTTATACTATCAACAGCTGCAGTGCTTCTTAAAGGGATTGTAAAAAATTTGGCAATTGGAACCCACTGTTTGTTTCAATCCTATATAGTTGTAGAACAGACAACAAACAAAAATTAAAATAAGATGTGATGAAGAATAAACAAGCAAAAACAAAAAAGTGCAAACTATTTATATTTAAGGTAGGGTCATATATTTGTTTTTGTCAACATAATGCTGATTCAAGGACAAAAATTATCAAGAAAGATACACTAAAAGTCACATGTGAAAGTTTCAGCAGTATACAGGGTCTACTTGTTGAGAAAACAGCAAGAAACATTATTTTCACACGAGTGTCAAGCCCATCCATGTTTAGCGAGGTGACATTGGGTGCCAACCGCATCTCTGGCTGCAGCATACACGAATGGACACCAACCCCAAGAAATGATTCATGCATGAATCGTTTCTCAGATTCAAATGTTTTTTGTGTGAAAATTATCCAAACCATAGTATTTCAAAGGGAATCCTTTCAAAATTAACATAAATAAATAAACTTTTAAAAAGCAAACACGTTTCCATTTAAAACATTTTAAAAAAATTGCCAGAGGTTTCCCTACGGGTGGCGAACCCTTTGGCACAGATTTTTGCTTTCTTCCCAGAGTTAAAATATAAAAAACTCTAAAAATTAATAAATAAGTGAAAACAAAATGTTTTGGGTGTTATTTCTTCAAAATTAACCAAATGATAAAACAGTATTTAATCCAATACCAGTGAGCTCGTGCCTGGTCCGAAGACGTTGATTCCATTCAGCTTGTCCCTCTTAGGAGTACTCAATCTCATGATGCCTGTCATCAAACAACAAAAATCAAAACATTACTTGTACATAAAAAATGCACCCTTAGCCCTAACCATCCCAACCCTTTAAATCCAACAGCATGCAGCGTTTGATTCTGTTGGACTGAGGACTGCACTAGTAACCTGAACATGCTTTAAACCAGATCAGGCAAACAGCAGTAATCAGATTCCACCAGCTTGGGTGACGAGTTATCACATGGCCTTAGAATTTGCTCAGAACTGGTTCCCCTGGTTCCCTGCTAATGTGTGCTCGACAGAAAAACTAGTTAGGCACCATTTTCTGCCAGAGCCTACGCCCTGTTCATGACAGAGCAATTGACTGCTGGACCACATTGCTCCACAAAATAATAATAATAACAACAGTGTCTTCTTCTATAGCGCTCAAATCCATCTCTCAGTGGTGCTCAGACATTATTACCCCAGGTCACTGGGCCATTCATTGTATTCCTTAAACCATCTCAGCTCCCTTGGGAGTATACAGCCTGTGCTGCTGAATATATGGAGCACACCAAGCTAATTCAAGCACAAGAAACATCTCTAGGCCCTCACAGCTACCTATTTACCCCTGTGCAATGCATGCAAGTTTTATGATGTACCTACAAGGGTCTACAAGCCAAAATAGTGATTAACTTACTTGCATGATGGGCAAAAATAGAAGGCAGTTCGTCCTTCATCAGCTGATCGCGTCTGTCTGGTGTGGAAATCAAGTCCACCGTGACTGCACTTAGCACATGCCCTGAATCTGAAACCGACAATAAACAAAAATTAAAGTTAGATGTGATGAAGAATAAACAAGCAAAAACAAAAAAGTGCAAACTATATATATTTAAGGTAGGGTCATATATTTGTTTTTGTCAACATAATGCTGCTTCAAGGGCAAAAATTATCAAGAAAGATACAATAAAAGTCACATGTGAAAGTTTCAGCAGAATACAGGGTCTACTTGTTGAGAAAACAGCGAGAAACAGTATTTTCACACGAGTGTCAAATCCATCCACGTTTAGCGAGGTGACATTGGGTACCAACCGCATCTCTGGCTGCAGCATACATGAATGGACACCTACCCTAAGAAATGATTCATGCATGAATCGTTTCTCAGATTCAAATGTTTTTTGTGTGAAAATTATCCAAACCATAGTATTTCAAAGGGAATCCTTTCAAAATTAACAAAAAATAAATAAACTTTTAAAAAACAAACACGTTTCCATTTAAAACATTTTAAAAAAATTGCCAGAGGTTTCCCTACGGGTGGCGAACCCTTTGGTACAGATTTTTGCTTTTTCCCAGAGTTAAAATATAAAAACTCTAAAAATAAATAAATAAGTGAAAACAAAATGTTTTGGGTGTTATTTCTTCAAAATTAACCAAATGATCAAACACCTTTTAATCCAATACCAGTGAGCTCTTGCCTGGTCCGAAGACATTGATTCCATTCAGCTTGTCCCTCTTAGGAGTACGTACTCAATCTCTTGATGCCTGTCATCAAACAACAAAAATCAAAACATTACTTGTATAAAAAATGCAACCTTAACCCTAACCATTCCAACCCTTTAAATCCAACAGCATGCAGCGTTTGATTCTGTTGGATTGAGGACTGCACTAGTAACCTGAACATGCTTTAAACCAGATCAGGCAAACAACAGTAATCAGAGTCCACCAGCTTGGGTGACGAGTTATCACATGGCCTTCGAATTTGCTCAGAACTGGTTCCCCTGGTTCCCTGCTAATGTGTGCTCAGCAGAAAAACTAGTTAGGCACCATTTTCTGCCAGAGCCTACGCCCTGTTCATGACAGAGCAATTGACTGCTGGACCACATTGCTCCACAAAATAATAATAATAACAACAGTGTCTTCTTCTATAGCGCTCAAATCCATCTCTCAGTGGTGCTCAGACATTATTACCCCAGGTCACTGGGCCATTCATTGTATTCCTTAAACCATCTCAGCTCCCTTGGGAGTATACAGCCTGTGCTGCTGAATATATGGAGCACACCAAGCTAATTCAAGCACAAGAAACATCTCTAGGCCCTCACAGCTACCTATTTACCCCTGTGCAATGCATGCAAGTTTTTTGATGTACCTACAAGGGTCTACAAGCCAAAATAGTGATTAACTTACTTGCATGATGGGCAAAAATAGAAGGCAGTTTGTCCTTCATCAGCTGATCGCGTCTGTCTGGTGTGGAAATGAAGTCCATCGTGACCGCACTTAGCACATGCCCTGAATCTGAAACTGACAATAAACAAAAATTAAAGTTAGATGTGATGAAGAATAAACAAGCAAAAACAAAAAAGTGCAAACTATATATATTTAAGGTAGGGTCATATATTTGTTTTTGTCAACATAATGCTGCTTCAAGGGCAAAAATTATCAAGAAAGATACAATAAAAGTCACATGTGAAAGTTTCAGCAGAATACAGGGTCTACTTGTTGAGAAAACAGCGAGAAACAGTATTTTCACACGAGTGTCAAATCCATCCACGTTTAGCGAGGTGACATTGGGTACCAACCGCATCTCTGGCTGCAGCATACATGAATGGACACCAACCCTAAGAAATGATTCATGCATGAATCGTTTCTCAGATTCAAATGTTTTTGTGTGAAAATTATCCAAACCATAGTATTTCAAAGGGAATCCTTTCAAAATTAACATAAATAAATAAACTTTTAAAAAGCAAACACGTTTCCATTTAAAACATTTTAAAAAAATTGCCAGAGGTTTCCCTACGGGTGGCGAACCCTTTGGCACAGATTTTTGCTTTCTTCCCAGAGTTAAAATATAAAAAACTCTAAAAATTAATAAATAAGTGAAAACAAAATGTTTTGGGTGTTATTTCTTCAAAATTAACCAAATGATAAAACAGTATTTAATCCAATACCAGTGAGCTCGTGCCTGGTCCGAAGACGTTGATTCCATTCAGCTTGTCCCTCTTAGGAGTACTCAATCTCTTGATGCCTGTCATCAAACAACAAAAATCAAAACATTACTTGTATAAAAAATGCAACCTTAACCCTAACCATTCCAACCCTTTAAATCCAACAGCATGCAGCGTTTGATTCTGTTGGATTGAGGACTGCACTAGTAACCTGAACATGCTTTAAACCAGATCAGGCAAACAACAGTAATCAGAGTCCACCAGCTTGGGTGACGAGTTATCACATGGCCTTCGAATTTGCTCAGAACTGGTTCCCCTGGTTCCCTGCTAATGTGTGCTCAGCAGAAAAACTAGTTAGGCACCATTTTCTGCCAGAGCCTACGCCCTGTTCATGACAGAGCAATTGACTGCTGGACCACATTGCTCCACAAAATAATAATAATAACAACAGTGTCTTCTTCTATAGCGCTCAAATCCATCTCTCAGTGGTGCTCAGACATTATTACCCCAGGTCACTGGGCCATTCATTGTATTCCTTAAACCATCTCAGCTCCCTTGGGAGTATACAGCCTGTGCTGCTGAATATATGGAGCACACCAAGCTAATTCAAGCACAAGAAACATCTCTAGGCCCTCACAGCTACCTATTTACCCCTGTGCAATGCATGCAAGTTTTTTGATGTACCTACAAGGGTCTACACAAGCCAAAATAGTGATTAACTTACCTGCATGATGGGCAAAAATAGAAGGCAGTTTGTCCTTCATGAGCTGATCGCGTCTGTCTGGTGTGGAAATCAAGTCCACCGTGACTGCACTTAGCACATGCCCTGAATCTGAAACCGACAATAAACAAAAATTAAAGTTAGATGTGATGAAGAATAAACAAGCAAAAACAAAAAAGTGCAAACTATATATATTTAAGGTAGGGTCATATATTTGTTTTTGTCAACATAATGCTGCTTCAAGGGCAAAAATTATCAAGAAAGATAGAATAAAAGTCACATGTGAAAGTTTCAGCAGAATACAGGGTCTACTTGTTGAGAAAACAGCGAGAAACAGTATTTTCACACGAGTGTCAAATCCATCCACGTTTAGCGAGGTGACATTGGGTACCAACCGCATCTCTGGCTGCAGCATACATGAATGGACACCAACCCTAAGAAATGATTCATGCATGAATCGTTTCTCAGATTCAAATGTTTTTTGTGTGAAAAATTATCCAACCATAGTATTTCAAAGGAATCCTTTCAAAATTAACAAAAAAAAAATAAACTTTTAAAAAACGAACAAGTTTCCATTTAAAACATTAAAAAAAAAATGCCAGAGGTTTCCCTACGGGTGGCGAACCCTTTGGCACAGATTTTTGCTTTTTTCCCAGAGTTAAAATATAAAAAACTCTAAAAATAAATAAATAAGTGAAAACAAAATGTTTTGGGTGTTATTTCTTCAAAATTAACCAAATGATCAAACACCTTTTAATCCAATACCAGTGAGCTCTTGCCTGGTCCGAAGACATTGATTCCATTCAGCTTGTCCCTCTTAGGAGTACCGTACTCAATCTCCTGATGCCTGTCATCAAACAACAAAAATCAAAACATTACTTGTATAAAAAATGCAACCTTAACCCTAACCATTCCAACCCTTTAAATCCAACAGCATGCAGCGTTTGATTCTGTTGGATTGAGGACTGCACTAGTAACCTGAACATGCTTTAAACCAGATCAGGCAAACAACAGTAATCAGAGTCCACCAGCTTGGGTGACGAGTTATCACATGGCCTTCGAATTTGCTCAGAACTGGTTCCCCTGGTTCCCTGCTAATGTGTGCTCAGCAGAAAAACTAGTTAGGCACCATTTTCTGCCAGAGCCTACGCCCTGTTCATGACAGAGCAATTGACTGCTGGACCACATTGCTCCACAAAATAATAATAATAACAACAGTGTCTTCTTCTATAGCGCTCAAATCCATCTCTCAGTGGTGCTCAGACATTATTACCCCAGGTCACTGGGCCATTCATTGTATTCCTTAAACCATCTCAGCTCCCTTGGGAGTATACAGCCTGTGCTGCTGAATATATGGAGCACACCAAGCTAATTCAAGCACAAGAAACATCTCTAGGCCCTCACAGCTACCTATTTACCCCTGTGCAATGCATGCAAGTTTTTTGATGTACCTACAAGGGTCTACAAGCCAAAATAGTGATTAACTTACTTGCATGATGGGCAAAAATAGAAGGCAGTTTGTCCTTCATGAGCTGATCGCGTCTGTCTGGTGTGGAAATGAAGTCCATCGTGACCGCACTTAGCACATGCCCTGAATCTGAAACCGACAATAAACAAAAATTAAAGTTAGATGTGATGAAGAATAAACAAGCAAAAACAAAAAAGTGCAAACTATATATATTTAAGGTAGGGTCATATATTTGTTTTTGTCAACATAATGCTGCTTCAAGGGCAAAAATTATCAAGAAAGATAGAATAAAAGTCACATGTGAAAGTTTCAGCAGAATACAGGGTCTACTTGTTGAGAAAACAGCGAGAAACAGTATTTTCACACGAGTGTCAAATCCATCCACGTTTAGCGAGGTGACATTGGGTACCAACCGCATCTCTGGCTGCAGCATACATGAATGGACACCTACCCTAAGAAATGATTCATGCATGAATCGTTTCTCAGATTCAAATGTTTTTTGTGTGAAAATTATCCAAACCATAGTATTTCAAAGGGAATCCTTTCAAAATTAACAAAAAATAAATAAACTTTTAAAAAACAAACACGTTTCCATTTAAAACATTTTAAAAAAATTGCCAGAGGTTTCCCTACGGGTGGCGAACCCTTTGGCACAGATTTTTGCTTTTTTCCCAGAGTTAAAATATAAAAACTCTAAAAATAAATAAATAAGTGAAAACAAAATGTTTTGGGTGTTATTTCTTCAAAATTAACCAAATGATCAAACACCTTTTAATCCAATACCAGTGAGCTCTTGCCTGGTCCGAAGACATTGATTCCATTCAGCTTGTCCCTCTTAGGAGTACGTACTCAATCTCTTGATGCCTGTCATCAAACAACAAAAATCAAAACATTACTTGTATAAAAAATGCAACCTTAACCCTAACCATTCCAACCCTTTAAATCCAACAGCATGCAGCGTTTGATTCTGTTGGATTGAGGACTGCACTAGTAACCTGAACATGCTTTAAACCAGATCAGGCAAACAACAGTAATCAGAGTCCACCAGCTTGGGTGACGAGTTATCACATGGTCTTCGAATTTGCTCAGAACTGGTTCCCTGGTTCCCTGCTAATAATAATAAAATAATAATAATAAGACTTGTAATGCGCACATATCCACCCTGCTGGGTGTTCAAGGCGCAGTAAAAACCCCAAAATAAAACAAAACAAAACAAAGACAAAACAGACACAACAAAATTAGTCCTTGAAAACCTGTGACATAAGATAAGTTTTGAGAAGAGATTTGAATTTTGTGGTACAAAGACAAGATCTAAGATTAGCGGTAGAGAGTTCCAGATGCGTGGCGCAGCTGAAGAAAAGACCTGTCACCCCATGAGTGTCGAGACTTGGGTTCAACGAGGAGAAGCATGGAACTTGATCGAAGATTCCTTGATGGAGTGTAAACTTGAAGTAGTTCAGAAATATAGTGGGAGCCTTGCCATTAAGTGCTTTGTGGACAATGAGCATCAGCTTGAAGATGATTCGTTGAGAGATAGGAGCCAATGTAGTTGTTTCAGAATGGGGTGATAGAACAGGATTTTCTAGACAGTGTCACAATGCGGGCAGCGGTATTTTGGAGGCGTTGAAGACGGAAATCTGGTTGTTAGGAAGACTGTAGAGAAGAGCATTGCCGTTGTCAAGACGAAGTAACAAATGCATGAATGACCTTTTCAGTGGCACTTTTGTCCAAGTGTGCTCAGCAGAAAAACTAGTTAGGCACCATTTTCTGCCAGAGCCTACGCCCTGTTCATGACAGAGCAATTGACTGCTGGACCACATTGCTCCACAAAATAATAATAATAACAACAGTGTCTTCTTCTATAGCGCTCAAATCCATCTCTCAGTGGTGCTCAGACATTATTACCCCAGGTCACTGGGCCATTCATTGTATTCCTTAAACCATCTCAGCTCCCTTGGGAGTATACAGCCTGTGCTGCTGAATATATGGAGCACACCAAGCTAATTCAAGCACAAGAAACATCTCTAGGCCCTCACAGCTACCTATTTACCCCTGTGCAATGCATGCAAGTTTTTTGATGTACCTACAAGGGTCTACACAAGCCAAAATAGTGATTAACTTACCTGCATGATGGGCAAAAATAGAAGGCAGTTTGTCCTTCATGAGCTGATCGCGTCTGTCTGGTGTGGAAATCAAGTCCACCGTGACTGCACTTAGCACATGCCCTGAATCTGAAACCGACAATAAACAAAAATTAAAGTTAGATGTGATGAAGAATAAACAAGCAAAAACAAAAAAGTGCAAACTATATATATTTAAGGTAGGGTCATATATTTGTTTTTGTCAACATAATGCTGCTTCAAGGGCAAAAATTATCAAGAAAGATAGAATAAAAGTCACATGTGAAAGTTTCAGCAGAATACAGGGTCTACTTGTTGAGAAAACAGCGAGAAACAGTATTTTCACACGAGTGTCAAATCCATCCACGTTTAGCGAGGTGACATTGGGTACCAACCGCATCTCTGGCTGCAGCATACATGAATGGACACCTACCCTAAGAAATGATTCATGCATGAATCGTTTCTCAGATTCAAATGTTTTTTGTGTGAAAATTATCCAAACCATAGTATTTCAAAGGGAATCCTTTCAAAATTAACAAAAAATAAATAAACTTTTAAAAAACAAACACGTTTCCATTTAAAACATTTTAAAAAAATTGCCAGAGGTTTCCCTACGGGTGGCGAACCCTTTGGCACAGATTTTTGCTTTTTTCCCAGAGTTAAAATATAAAAAACTCTAAAAATAAATAAATAAGTGAAAACAAAATGTTTTGGGTGTTATTTCTTCAAAATTAACCAAATGATCAAACACCTTTTAATCCAATACCAGTGAGCTCTTGCCTGGTCCGAAGACATTGATTCCATTCAGCTTGTCCCTCTTAGGAGTACGTACTCAATCTCTTGATGCCTGTCATCAAACAACAAAAATCAAAACATTACTTGTATAAAAAATGCAACCTTAACCCTAACCATTCCAACCCTTTAAATCCAACAGCATGCAGCGTTTGATTCTGTTGGATTGAGGACTGCACTAGTAACCTGAACATGCTTTAAACCAGATCAGGCAAACAACAGTAATCAGAGTCCACCAGCTTGGGTGACGAGTTATCACATGGTCTTCGAATTTGCTCAGAACTGGTTCCCCTGGTTCCCTGCTAATAATAATAAAATAATAATAATAAGACTTGTAATGCGCACATATCCACCCTGCTGGGTGTTCAAGGCGCAGTAAAAAACCCAAAAATAAAACAAAACAAAACAAAGACAAAACAGACACAACAAAATTAGTCCTTGAAAACCTGTGACATAAGATAAGTTTTGAGAAGAGATTTGAATTTTGTGGTACAAAGACAAGATCTAAGATTAAGCGGTAGAGAGTTCCAGATGCGTGGCGCAGCTGAAGAAAAAGACCTGTCACCCCATGAGTGTCGAGACTTGGGTTCAACGAGGAGAAGCATGGAACTTGATCGAAGATTCCTTGATGGAGTGTAAACTTGAAGTAGTTCAGAAATATAGTGGGGAGCCTTGCCATTAAGTGCTTTGTGGACAATGAGCATCAGCTTGAAGATGATTCGTTGAGAGATAGGGAGCCAATGTAGTTGTTTCAGAATGGGGGTGATAGAACAGGATTTTCTAGACAGTGTCACAATGCGGGCAGCGGTATTTTGGAGGCGTTGAAGACGGGAAATCTGGTTGTTAGGAAGACTGTAGAGAAGAGCATTGCCGTTGTCAAGACGAGAAGTAACAAATGCATGAATGACCTTTTCAGTGGCACTTTTGTCCAAGTGTGCTCAGCAGAAAAACTAGTTAGGCACCATTTTCTGCCAGAGCCTACGCCCTGTTCATGACAGAGCAATTGACTGCTGGACCACATTGCTCCACAAAATAATAATAATAACAACAGTGTCTTCTTCTATAGCGCTCAAATCCATCTCTCAGTGGTGCTCAGACATTATTACCCCAGGTCACTGGGCCATTCATTGTATTCCTTAAACCATCTCAGCTCCCTTGGGAGTATACAGCCTGTGCTGCTGAATATATGGAGCACACCAAGCTAATTCAAGCACAAGAAACATCTCTAGGCCCTCACAGCTACCTATTTACCCCTGTGCAATGCATGCAAGTTTTTTGATGTACCTACAAGGGTCTACACAAGCCAAAATAGTGATTAACTTACCTGCATGATGGGCAAAAATAGAAGGCAGTTTGTCCTTCATGAGCTGATCGCGTCTGTCTGGTGTGGAAATCAAGTCCACCGTGACTGCACTTAGCACATGCCCTGAATCTGAAACCGACAATAAACAAAAATTAAAGTTAGATGTGATGAAGAATAAACAAGCAAAAACAAAAAAGTGCAAACTATATATATTTAAGGTAGGGTCATATATTTGTTTTTGTCAACATAATGCTGCTTCAAGGGCAAAAATTATCAAGAAAGATAGAATAAAAGTCACATGTGAAAGTTTCAGCAGAATACAGGGTCTACTTGTTGAGAAAACAGCGAGAAACAGTATTTTCACACGAGTGTCAAATCCATCCACGTTTAGCGAGGTGACATTGGGTACCAACCGCATCTCTGGCTGCAGCATACATGAATGGACACCAACCCTAAGAAATGATTCATGCATGAATCGTTTCTCAGATTCAAATGTTTTTTGTGTGAAAATTATCCAAACCATAGTATTTCAAAGGGAATCCTTTCAAAATTAACAAAAAAAAAATAAACTTTTAAAAAACGAACAAGTTTCCATTTAAAACATTAAAAAAAAAATGCCAGAGGTTTCCCTACGGGTGGCGAACCCTTTGGCACAGATTTTTGCTTTTTTCCCAGAGTTAAAATATAAAAAACTCTAAAAATAAATAAATAAGTGAAAACAAAATGTTTTGGGTGTTATTTCTTCAAAATTAACCAAATGATCAAACACCTTTTAATCCAATACCAGTGAGCTCTTGCCTGGTCCGAAGACATTGATTCCATTCAGCTTGTCCCTCTTAGGAGTACCGTACTCAATCTCTTGATGCCTGTCCTCAAACAACAAAAATCAAAACATTACTTGTATAAAAAATGCAACCTTAACCCTAACCATTCCAACCCTTTAAATCCAACAGCATGCAGCGTTTGACTCTGTTGGACTGAGGACTGCACTAGTAACCTGAACATGCTTTAAACCAGATCAGGCAAACAACAGTAATCAGAGCCCACCAGCTTGGGTGACGAGTTATCACATGGCCTTCGAATTTGCTCAGAACTGGTTCCCCTGGTTCCCTGCTAATGTGTGCTCAGCAGAAAAACTAGTTAGGCACCATTTTCTGCCAGAGCCTACGCCCTGTTCATGACAGAGCAATTGACTGCTGGACCACATTGCTCCACAAAATAATAATAATAACAACAGTGTCTTCTTCTATAGCGCTCAAATCCATCTCTCAGTGGTGCTCAGACATTATTACCCCAGGTCACTGGGCCATTCATTGTATTCCTTAAACCATCTCAGCTCCCTTGGGAGTATACAGCCTGTGCTGCTGAATATATGGAGCACACCAAGCTAATTCAAGCACAAGAAACATCTCTAGGCCCTCACAGCTACCTATTTACCCCTGTGCACAATGCATGCAAGTTTTTTGATGTACCTACAAGGGTCTACACAAGCCAAAATAGTGATTAACTTACCTGCATGATGGGCAAAAATAGAAGGCAGTTTGTCCTTCATGAGCTGATCGCGTCTGTCTGGTGTGGAAATCAAGTCCACCGTGACTGCACTTAGCACATGCCCTGAATCTGAAACCGACAATAAACAAAAATTAAAGTTAGATGTGATGAAGAATAAACAAGCAAAAACAAAAAAGTGCAAACTATATATATTTAAGGTAGGGTCATATATTTGTTTTTGTCAACATAATGCTGCTTCAAGGGCAAAAATTATCAAGAAAGATAGAATAAAAGTCACATGTGAAAGTTTCAGCAGAATACAGGGTCTACTTGTTGAGAAAACAGCGAGAAACAGTATTTTCACACGAGTGTCAAATCCATCCACGTTTAGCGAGGTGACATTGGGTACCAACCGCATCTCTGGCTGCAGCATACATGAATGGACACCAACCCTAAGAAATGATTCATGCATGAATCGTTTCTCAGATTCAAATGTTTTTTGTGTGAAAAATTATCCAACCATAGTATTTCAAAGGAATCCTTTCAAAATTAACAAAAAAAAAATAAACTTTTAAAAAACGAACAAGTTTCCATTTAAAACATTAAAAAAAAAATGCCAGAGGTTTCCCTACGGGTGGCGAACCCTTTGGCACAGATTTTTGCTTTTTTCCCAGAGTTAAAATATAAAAAACTCTAAAAATAAATAAATAAGTGAAAACAAAATGTTTTGGGTGTTATTTCTTCAAAATTAACCAAATGATCAAACACCTTTTAATCCAATACCAGTGAGCTCTTGCCTGGTCCGAAGACATTGATTCCATTCAGCTTGTCCCTCTTAGGAGTACCGTACTCAATCTCTTGATGCCTGTCCTCAAACAACAAAAATCAAAACATTACTTGTATAAAAAATGCAACCTTAACCCTAACCATTCCAACCCTTTAAATCCAACAGCATGCAGCGTTTGACTCTGTTGGACTGAGGACTGCACTAGTAACCTGAACATGCTTTAAACCAGATCAGGCAAACAACAGTAATCAGAGCCCACCAGCTTGGGTGACGAGTTATCACATGGCCTTCGAATTTGCTCAGAACTGGTTCCCCTGGTTCCCTGCTAATGTGTGCTCAGCAGACAAACTAGTTAGGCACCATTTTCTGCCAGAGCCTACGCCCTGTTCATGACAGAGCAATTGACTGCTGGACCACATTGCTCCACAAAATAATAATAACAACAGTGTCTTCTTCTATAGCGCTCAAATCCATCTCTCAGTGGTGCTCAGACATTATTACCCCAGGTCACTGGGCCATTCATTGTATTCCTTAAACCATCTCAGCTCCCTTGGGAGTATACAGCCTGTGCTGCTGAATATATGGAGCACACCAAGCTAATTCAAGCACAAGAAACATCTCTAGGCCCACACAGGTACCTATTTACCCCTGTGCAATGCATGCAAGTTTTTTGATGTACCTACAAGGGTCTACACAAGCCAAAATAGTGATTAACTTACCTGCATGATGGGCAAAAATAGAAGGCAGTTTGTCCTTCATCAGCTGATCGCGTCTGTCTGGTGTGGAAATCAAGTCCACCGCGACTGCACTTAGCACATGCCCTGAATCTGAAACCGACAATAAACAAAAATTAAAGTTAGATGTGATGAAGAATAAACAAGCAAAAACAAAAAAGTGCAAACTATATATATTTAAGGTAGGGCCATATATTTGTTTTTGTCAACATAATGCTGCTTCAAGGGCAAAAATTATCAAGAAAGATAGAATAAAAGTCACATGTGAAAGTTTCAGCAGAATACAGGGTCTACTTGTTGAGAAAACAGCGAGAAACAGTATTTTCACACGAGTGTCAAATCCATCCATGTTTAGCGAGGTGACATTGGGTACCAACCGCATCTCTGGCTGCAGCATACATGAATGGACACCAACCCTAAGAAATGATTCATGCATGAATCGTTTCTCAGATTCAAATGTTTTTTGTGTGAAAAATTATCCAACCATAGTATTTCAAAGGGAATCCTTTCAAAATTAACAAAAAATAAATAAACTTTTAAAAAACGAACAAGTTTCCATTTAAAACATTAAAAAAAAAAATGCCAGAGGTTTCCCTACGGGTGGCGAACCCTTTGGCACAGATTTTTGCTTTTTTCCCAGAGTTAAAATATAAAAAACTCTAAAAATAAATAAATAAGTGAAAACAAAATGTTTTGGGTGTTATTTCTTCAAAATTAACCAAATGATAAAACAGTATTTAATCCAATACCAGTGAGCTCTTGCCTGGTCCGAAGACATTGATTCCATTCAGCTTGTCCCTCTTAGGAGTACCGTACTCAATCTCTTGATGCCTGTCATCAAACAACAAAAATCAAAACATTACTTGTATAAAAAATGCAACATTAACCCTAACCATTCCAACCCTTTAAATCCAACAGCATGCAGCGTTTGATTCTGTTGGACTGAGGACTGCACTAGTAACCTGAACATGCTTTAAACCAGATCAGGCAAACAACAGTAATCAGAGTCCACCAGCTTGGGTGACGAGTTATCACATGGCCTTCGAATTTGCTCAGAACTGGTTCCCCTGGTTCCCTGCTAATGTGTGCTCAGCAGAAAAACTAGTTAGGCACCATTTTCTGCCAGAGCCTACGCCCTGTTCATGACAGAGCAATTGACTGCTGGACCACATTGCTCCACAAAATAATAATAATAACAACAGTGTCTTCTTCTATAGACTTGATTCAAGTCCCGTTCTCGTGCGAGAGGTCTCCAAGCATATCGCGCCAACTAGCAAACAAGCCGTACAGTGCGCGCTCGCCGTCAAAATGTGGTCCCGAGAATGGGACTTGACGAGGTCGTTTCTTACACTGCACATTGTTATTGGAAAATCTCCCCAAATGGGGAGATGCACAAAACCAATGAGAGCTGGAAGCGCTGCCCCGCCGGTAAAATATTCATTGGGACTCTGTGACATCACAGTGCAAGACATTGTAAGTGCACGCGTCTAAACGCGGTGACACGTGGGGTGCGGGCAAACTCATCAGCAGGCAAGTGGGTGTCGGTACCAAAGTCGTTGAATTGCACTTCCCAAAGTTCAAATTTTGCAAACAAAACCGACCCAAATGTATGTTAGAACGTATTAACTTAAATTTTAATAACCATTCAGTGCTTTCTCTTTATAATTAATCGGTTATTTAAAAATGTATTTCAATCCTCATGTAAGTACTTAACCCCCGACAAATAACAAATGAACGAGTCTTCTTTTTGAATGCGTTTGATTGGACAACACGTATAACGCAGCAAGTTTACATATTCATAAGTGAATACATTTACATATCAGGCGACTGCGGCATCGTCAAGTCCCTGTCCCGTGTGCGGAACAGGTTGGGGAATGCAGACCATCACAAAACAATAGTTTTATGGCGATGGCACGGGATTGGGACTTGAGTCAAGTCTACTTCTTCTATAGCGCTCAAATCCATCTCTCAGTGGTGCTCAGACATTATTACCCCAGGTCACTGGGCCATTCATTGTATTCCTTAAACCATCTCAGCTCCCTTGGGAGTATACAGCCTGTGCTGCTGAATATATGGAGCACACCAAGCTAATTCAAGCACAAGAAACATCTCTAGGCCCTCACAGGTACCTATTTACCCCTGTGCAATGCATGCAAGTTGTATGACGTACCTACAAGGGTCTACAAGCCAAAATAGTGATTAACTTACTTGCATGATGGGCAAAAATAGAAGGCAGTTTGTCCTTCATCAGCTGATCGCGTCTGTCTGGTGTGGAAATGAAGTCCACTGGACCGCACTTAGCACATGCCCCGAATCTGAAACCGACAATAAACAAAAATTAAAGTTAGATGTGATGAAGAATAAACAAGCATAAACAAAAAAGTGCAAACTATATATATTTAAGGTAGGGTCATATATTTGTTTTTGTCAACATAATGCTGCTTCAAGGGCAAAAATTATCAAGAAAGATAGAATAAAAGTCACATGTGAAAGTTTCAGCAGAATACAGGGTCTACTTGTTGAGAAAACAGCGAGAAACAGTATTTTCACACGAGTGTCAAATCCATCCACGTTTAGCGAGGTGACATTGGGTACCAACCGCATCTCTGGCTGCAGCATACATGAATGGACACCAACCCTAAGAAATGATTCATGTATGAATCGTTTCTCAGATTCAAATGTTTTTGTGTGAAAATTATCCAAACCATAGTATTTCAAAGGGAATCCTTTCAAAATTAACAAAAAATAAATAAACTTTTAAAAAAACAAACACATTTCCATTTAAAACATTTTAAAAAAATTGCCAGAGGTTTCCCTATGGGTGGCGAACCCTTTGGCACAGATTTTTGCTTTTTTCCCCAGAGTTAAAATATAAAAAACTCTAAAAATAAATAAATAAGTGAAAACAAAATAATTTGGGTGTTATTTCTTCAAAATTAACCAAATGATAAAACAGTATTTAATCCAATACCAGTGAGCTCTTGCCTGGTCCGAAGACATTGATTCCATTCAGCTTGTCCCTCTTAGGAGTACCGTACTCAATCTCTTGATGCCCATCATCAAACAACAAAAATCAAAACATTACTTGTATAAAAAATGCAACCTTAACCCTAACCATTCCAACCCTTTAAATCCAACAGCATGTAGCATTTGATTCTGTTGGATTGAGGACTGCACTAGTAACCTGAACATGCCTTAAACCAGATCAGGCAAACAGCAGTAATCAGATTCCACCAGCTTGGGTGACGAGTTATCACATGGCCTTCGAATTTGCTCAGAACTGGTTCCCCTGGTTCCCTGCTAATGTGTGCTCAGCAGAAAAACTAGTTAGGCACCATTTTCTGCTTAACAGAGCCTACGCCCTGTATATGACAGAGCAATTGACTGCTGGACAGTATTGCTCCACAAAATAATAATAATAACAGTGTCTTCTTATATAGCGCTCAAATCCATCTCTCAGTGGTGCTCCAACATTATTACCCCAGGTCACTGGGCCATTTATTGTATTCCTTAAACCATCTCAGCTCCCTTGGGAGTATACAGCCTGTGCTGCTGAATATATGGAGCACACCAAGCTAATTCAAGCACAAGAAACATCTCTAGGCCCTCACAGGTACCCATTTACCCCTGTGCAATGCATGCAAGTTGTATGATGTACCTACAAGGGTCTACAAGCCAAAATAGTGATTAACTTACCTGCATGATGGGCAAAAATAGAAGGCAGTTTGTCCTTCATCAGCTGATCGCGTCTGTCTGGTTTGGAAATGAAGTCCATCGTGACCGCACTTAGCACATGCCCTGTCAATCTGAAACCGACAATAAACAAAAATTAAAATAAGATGTGATGAAGAATAAACAATCATGCCTAAACAAAAAAGTGCAAACTATTTATATTTAAGGTAGGTTCACATATTTGTTTTTGTCAACGTAATGCTGATTCAAGGGCAAAATTATCAAGAAAAATACAATAAAAGTCACATGTGAATACAGGGTGGACACCAACCCTAAGAAATGATTCATGCATGAATCGTTTCTCAGATTCAAATGTTTTTTGTGAAAATTATCCAAACCATAGTATTTCAAAGGGAATCCTCTCAAAATTAACAAAAGAAATACATTTCCATTTAAAACATTTTTAAAAAATTGCCAGAGGTTTCCCTATGGGTGGCGAACCCTTTGGCACAGATTTTTGCTTTTTTCGCAAACCTAAAATATAAAAAACTCTAAAAATAAATAAATAAGTGAAAACAAAATGTTTTTGGGGTTATTTCTTCAAAATTAACCAAATGATACAACACCTTTTAATCCAATACCAAGTGTGCATTTTCCTATTAAAAACTATTATAAAATTGGCCAGGGGTTACCCTAAGGGTGGTGAACCCTTTTCACTGATTTTGTTTGCATTTTTCGTTCAGGAATCAGAGTTAAATATAAAATATTAAACCTTTGGAACATAAAAAAACAACAAAACTAAATGTTTTTGGTCTTTTTCCTTCCAAAATTAACCAAAAGATAAATCAACTTAAAAAAGAAAGAGAAAAAAAAACACATTTCCATTTAAAACATGTTTTAAAAATTGGCCAGAGGTTTCCCTATGGGTGGCGAACCCTTTGGCACAGATTTTTGCTTTCTTTCCCGGAGTTAAAATATAAAAATTTAAAACCACTGAAATAAAATAAACAAGTAAAAACAAAATGTTTGGGGGGTTATTTCTTCAAAGTTGACCAAATGACAAATCACCTTTTAATCCAATAGAAAAGTTGTGAATTTTCCTGTTTAATTAATTGAACACTTATTTTTTTATTAGCCAGGGGTTAGTGGCGAACGCTTTTCACTGATTTTGTTTTCATTTTTCGTTCAGGAATCAGAGTTAATTATAAAAAATTAAACCTCTGGAACAAAAAAACCAACAAAACTAAATGTTTTTGGTATTTTTCCTTTCAAAATTAACCAAAAGATAAATCAACTTAAAAAAGAAAGGGAAAAAAAGCACCTTTCCATTTAAAACATTATTTAAAAATTCATATGAATTTCTGTGTACAACTTAAGCAACCAACCCCGGAAACGGCAGAAGACGACTCCAAAAAGCACTCAAAAACATCCCTTTTTTTGCTTTTTAGTGTCATATCTCAACTTTTACTCAACGTATCAATTTCGTTCTTGTGCCAAAAAAGAGAGTAGTTATTCATCTTCAAAACTGTTTTAAAATTATATTAAAGTATTGTTTTAAAGTCCCGTACTATGGGGTCTAAAGATGAACAGTTTTGTCAGTTTTACTGTGTAGCCGGCATGTTTTGCTCAATGCAGACCATGCAATGCGGCCCCTAAACGGTCGTAACTCAGCAACCCCTCAGCCGATTGTTTTCGTTCGAGCTTTAAAATAGAGGGTGATCCCTCCCAAGAAGGTGATGTTAAACTCTAGTTGATTGGTTATAATTTACTGCCGTACTAGGGCACTGTTAGACCAAGCAGCGAATCAGAATGGTTGTTTGATATCCCATTGAACGCACGTGTCCACAGCATTCGGCGAACCATGACAGAGAATGCTTTGTAAAAAAGGTACCAGTTTAAGAGGTAAATTGCCTCCTTCTAAATGTAATTTAAAGCGTGCAAATTTATACTATTGGAAAGTCCAATTCTTGGAGATTTATGTGATAATATTTTTGTTTTGATAAGACATAAGTATGAAGTAGTTATGGTCGTGTGGAAAATGTCTTGAAAAAGAAAAAATCCGTCAACACAAGTTTGGAACTAGAAACCTGCTACGTGTTTATTGGGGCATACCACTCTTAAGAAGGGGGTAATGCTGTCGTGTAGTGTGATTGTTTTGTTTTACTACAGTTCATTTTTCCGCATGCTTCTGCAATAGGGCCTATAGTTTTGCAACAAAGCAATAGTCGCAGTTCATAACAAATTTAAATACTTTGTTGTAATTTATTTTTCTACGTTTGATTTAATTGCAAAGTTTGAGAAATGTTTTGACACCTTAATTGTAAATGGAATGGGCCAAGTTTAGGCTTTACGGACGAACGCACAGCTTCACACAGATCGGGCTAATCCGCTTACTGGACTCCTGTATAGAGTTTTAGGTACACGCAAATGATTTACCTCGAATTAAAACCGCAAAGTTAAGTGGGACAAACAGGGGGTAACAAATTCATATGGCCAGAGGTTTCCCTATGGGCTGCAAACCCTTTGGCACAAATTTTCTCTTTTTATTCCCAGAGTTAAAATATAAAAATTTAAAACCACTGAAATAAAATAAACAAGTAAAAACAAAATGTTTTGGGGGGTTATTTCTTCAGAACTGACCAAATGATAAATCACCTTTTAATCCAATAGAAAAGTTGTAAATTTTCCTGTTTAATTAATTGAACATTTTTTTAAAAATTAGCCAGGGGTTACCCTAGGGGTGGTGAACCCTTGTCGCTGATTTTTTTTTCATTTTTCGTTCAGGAATCAGAGTTAAATATAAAATATTAAACCTCTGGAACAAAAACAATTTTAAAAAAATGTTTTCGGTATTTTTCCTTTCAAAATTAACCAAAAGATAAATTAACTTAAAAAAGAAAGGGAAAAAAGCACATTTCCATTTAAAACATTTTTAAAAATTGGCCAGAGGTTTCCCTATGGGTTGCGAACCCTTTGGCACAGATTTTTGCTTTCTTTCCCAGAGTTAAAATATAAAAAACTCTAAAAATAAATAAATAAGTGAAAACAAAATGTTTTGGGGGGTTATTTCTTCAAAATTAAGCAAATGATAAATCACCTTTTAATCCAATAGAAAAGTTGTGAATTTTCCTGTTTAATTGAACAATTTTTTTAAATTGGCCAGGGGTTACCCTAGGGGTGGTGAATCCTTTTCACTGATTTTTTTCCCCTCAATTTTTCGTTCAGAGTTAAATATAAAATATTAAACCTCGAACCAAAAAACAAACAAAACTAAATGTTTTGGGGGTTATTTTCCTCAAAAGAAAACCATATGATCAATTAGGCCTACCTTTAAAAACAATTTTTTTTAAACTTCATTTTTAACAATTCATAAAATTGGCCAGGCTGCCAGAGGTTCCCCCATTTGTGGTGAACCTTTTCACTGATTTGGGGCATTTTCCATTAAGAGTTAAATATAAAATATCAAACCTCTGAAATGGGGGGGGGGGGGTATTTTCTTCAAAATTAACCAAATAATGTATCACTTTAAATCTAAAAGAAAAATTCACTTTTCCCATTTCAAACAGTTGTAAAAATTGGCTAGAGGTCAACAGATTAGATTGGTTTGTTAAAATAAATGTGAGGGAAAAAGAAATATACATTATCTTTGACAAGGTTAACAGAATTTCGGCCAAAAATTGTTTTCTTGCAAATTAAACAAATTTTTGCCCTGGTCTTGGCCTTGGTGCTCCATCAAAAGTTTTCCATGGACTTTAATATTTTCCAATGGAAGTGCCCTTTGCAAAACTTGCAAGGCCTTGCAATCTCAAAGATGAAATTCCGGGCCTGGATGTCCACTTATTATTGGTGTATCAAAAGTTGCGTGGATTAACAAACACATCCACACAAAACAATGTTTCCATGAGCAATACATGCAAAGTACAAAAACAGTTTACCACTTCTTTATTTCTTTTTAGAACTGGTCTAAAAAGAAAATTAACATGCATTTTCAAGGTTTTATAACAGTACAGGACTGGTGTAGGCAGGCAGGCAAAAAAATTAAACAACCCAGAATAAAATGATTCAAAAACACGTTTTCTGAATAAGCAGGAAATAAAATGCGGAGACCTAAAATTTCTGTCAACATCGGCGATGAAACATAAAAGATTTGGACATTTCCTATCCGTATACTCCATGTTTTACTCACCAGTAGTCCAAGGTCTTTCTGGCTGATATGACCTCATGACGACCTTCTGGTTTCTTCTGGAGTTGAGACGCAATACAACAGTAGGAATGATAGACCACACCATGTATAATGCAGCTATAATTATGAGAAGAAAGAAAAGCGGTGAGTTTTCATTATAATTCAAAAATCTGCTGATCTCAGTCTGCGGGGTTTTTTCTGACCCAAAAAACAGTGCACATCCTTGACATAATCAGTCACAGAAAATAGGCTTAGCAGGCTGAGAGGCAACGTGGCATTTACATAGTCATTTTGCAATTATATAATTAATAATCAACTTTGGTGTGATCAGCTATCCTGCCTCAGTGCCTCCCCCTCTGGACGTTCCGACCACGCCTAACCCTAACCATGCCCTAACGCACGACAAGTCAAGGCTACATTTTATTCGACCACACACAACTTTACAAGTCTCGGTTTCAACAAGATATATAATTTTCACAAACTTACTTTTTGCATCCACTTCATATGGACATGTCTTCATGTCATACTACCGTTCCATTCTCAGGAAACGGTAAGATGGACCATGGATGGAGCCAGATTGCGGGCAAAATTCTCTCGAAGAAGCAAGCTCCGTCTCCTTCCACGCTTTCCAGAATTTCGAGTCGGGCGTGGCCTTCGCGCGCATGTGCTACGCACGTGATTTGCCAAAAGGATAGGCTGGTTTCCCTGATTAATGTGTTTTGACAGACTACATGTCGTTCAGGTCTCAGACTCATGCCGTGACGATAAATAAACTTTGTACCAGTCCGTTTTGCATTTGTCAGTTGTTTAACTCGTTGTAAAAAAAAATAGAAAATCATAGCGCAATTTGTAAAAGTAAAGATATATGTACTTTCCTTTAAGATTTGTAAGTTTAAATTCAATTTTCATTAGTTAAGTGACGACTCAAACCGTAAAATTAAACGAGGAAAAACAACGCATGGAAAAAAACTTGATTCTGACAACTTTAATGTGGCGCCCTCTAGAGTTGAAAAGTAGGTAGATGCAAAACAAAACAAGTTATATAACGCTCACGTGGATTTAAGAAACTGACAGGTGAGAGAAGAAAATGATCGTTTTAATAATAAAATCTATATTATGTTTTCCTTTTCTTTTAATCATTGTACAAATGTCTCTGTTATATCTGCACAACAAGTACGTGTTTTATTGTAGCTCCATATCATTGAGATATTGTAAACAAAGTGCTGCCAATTTGTTGTCCATGATTTAATTATATTCGTTTGATCATTTCATGATTTTATGGCAGAAATCCACGGCTAGTATTAGTAAATACTACAGCCATGGAATAAATTATGCATGTTTTTTTGTTTAAAGTCTGGACCTTTTACATGCATGACGTGTAGTTGAAACAAAATATCTTAATTGTGACCTTCAAGAATTTTAGGAAAGTTCCATCCAAATCTTAAAATGTGTTTTTAGTGGCAAATAATCATACACCAGCCGACGGCGTAACCAGTGTTGGTGGTGGGGGGGGGGGGGATGTAACCCCCACAATATTTCAGTGCAATTTCCCCAGGTCCCCCCATTAAAAATCCAGATATATGTGGTGTC